>CAUDMG010002715.1:2195000-2502500 GCA_958450375.1 Homarus gammarus | reverse complement strand
TAAATTAAAATTTTTTCAATAATTGCCACAGTCAACTGAGATAGTCGTAAAATTTTACCGACAACAATTGTCTTTTCACCAGCAGCTGGGTGTGTCATAGGCCATTGCACCATTACTGTATATATCGACCTAATATTTAACAGGTATTTCCGTTACAGTATCTAGTACATAATGGTTCCAAGGTTGCCAGATAAGAGAGGGTGAATCTGTGGTATAAAAGTCAGCCCCTACAGTTTCACTATTCCACCTCAATCAAAAATTCCTGTGATAAATACTGTATGACTATTTCTGCTTCCTTCCAAATTACTAAGAATCTTCCAGTAATTTTAAACATCAACTCAGAAATTTTAAGGAATATTTTATGAAGTCAAGTTCAGTCTGTTATTCTTTTCAGTAAGTTTTATTATAATACATAAATAACAAATCCATTTACATGTACGTAGTAACAAAAGTAATCACACAAATAAATACACATACACCATTCACACACAAAAGTTGGTGTTGTAGTCTTGTCCAAATCATCTTCTGTTTAGTCAGTCAACTGTCCGTAAACATATTTTCAGTTCCGTCAGTAAATCTTCTTGTGAAATCAGTCAAAGTCACTTAGTCCAGGTCATACCAGTTAAAGTCAGCTTGGTGTTGATGTCAGAGGAAGAAAAAGAATATGAGCTTTGGTATGGCGATGGCAGCTACGGGCACAGCTACAGCCAGGGACCTGTAATACAACAGTTCTTACTAATTTGCTAAAAGTTTTCTGCATCATCAATTTTGTCTTGGAATATATAAATATATAGAACTTGATAAAAGCTCACAGGAAATGGGAAACACTCGAGTACCTTAGCTTTCATTTTTATTCAAGACATCTTCAGAAGCAACTGAAGATGTCTTGACTAAAAATGAAAGCTAAGGTGCTCCAGTATTTCCCTTTTCCTGTGAATTTTTATCAAGATTTATCTTCTCTACATTAACATTGTGGATCTACAGGAAATATATAGAAGTAACTGATACAGTACAGTAGTCCCAAGAGATGAATTATCAATTCATTTGTAGTAATACAAAACTTTCTGTAATGTATTTTCATTGGAAGGTTTATGTATTAGTAGTCCAAGATAAGAAGGAAACTAAAAAAAAAAAAAAAAAAACAACAAGAAGAAAACATGAGTCCAAACACCAAGCAAAGTTATTCAAGATTGGAGTTTCCATTAACTGCACCTAATACTGTATTCCCTGTCAGAGCTTCAACCCAGGACTGCTAGCTCTTAATCCAAGGTGATACACATATGGCTACCAGCTAGAGTCCAAGAGGATATTATCAAGGACTCACATGGTGCAGCCCTGGGTTCAAGCTTCAAGCCCTTTAATGGTTATATTGATACTCCTAGACATTAAGTATCTATTTGTTTTATTTGTTGAGACAGTATGTTATTAGATTGTTTGTAACTCCGCTTTGTACATATTTTTCCAACACACATTGTATCTTGCATCAAAACTTCTTTCATGATTCCTTCATTCATTCTTTCATCCGACATTAATATAAGACATGCCACATTTCACATTTAGCAAACTGTGCCTGGTGTGTCAAACAGATATGCTATGACTCCTACAGGAAGCAATGAACAAAACACATTTAACATCTGGTACTGTATATGGCAGTGTCATCTCATAGAATTCGTTATGTTAACAATCTGTGATTGTCGGAGAACTGATGGGACTCTTTCCGTGATTATACAGTACTGTACTGTACATATCTTTTAGTACTGTACGTACTGTAATACCATGACAGTACTGTATCTGTGTTTAATCTACAAGTAGATGTATGGAGTGCTTTTATATACATTAATCATAACTAATACAGAATTCATGATATTCACAAATCCATTCAACACCTGAATGTACAGTAATTACCAGATCTGTTTTGTACTACAGTATGGTACTGTAGAGGTTTGCCACATGTTACATGTTAATACCAGACACCAGCAAGATGTGAGGTGTGAGACTGGTGTGCATCAGGCCATAATTTGAGATCTGTCATGGAAAGACAATAAGCATTCAGGTTCTAATGTTTACTAGTTTAATTAATTTACTGGTTTGTGAAAGCTACCTTGATCTGCTTATTTACATAGTAAGGTTGCTTGTACATACTGTATTATCTAAAGTCTTAACAGCATTCACTCCTTTACATATAGACCACACATTCTGTTTTATTCACCTTCAATTTCGCTATAAAACCACTCAAGTCCCATGTCATAGACAGACATGTCCTACCTACCTACCTTATAAAGTAAAGATGCCTATGTAAGATCGCTTCTCATTCATCTTAGCAAACACAATAACATTCTAGCTTCCTTCACATCATCATCAATGTTTCATGACCATTTTCCACACTTGCATGGGTTTGCTGTGATTACCTGATGGCAGCTGAATGATATAAGCTTTGGCATGGTGATGTCCATTATACTGTATACAGTATAGGGCTGAATAAATATATTGGGGATAACTAGAATATTACCAGTAATATGTACAGTATATATGTGTGTACGGTATGTACAAATATTTATGTTGTCAACAAGCAAACATACTGTCTATACAGTACTGTAGTAGGAATTAAAATGCACATTTTATCTGGAATGCTACAAGCAAAATGCATTTGTAAATTTTCAGTTTATTAAAAAATATTATATCACCAAATTTACATTTGGCTGTGAAAAATACAGTACAATAATTGTAATCTATTGAAAGTTCAATGATACAATTATAATTAAGGAATATATTTCTTGTCTTCCATGAAATGTGTATTGCATTGTCAAGAGCACTGCTATGGACACACAACAAGTGAATTATCTGTCCACTCCTGACATGACAGATCAGCCCCAGAACCACCAGGTTGCCAGTGACCTGAGATATTATACACAAGAATAAACAACTGAGAAATATTGCAGAGAAGATATTACAAAAGCATAAATAATATTAGCATGAAAACAGCTAAATTATTGCCACATTTAAATTTCTGCTGACCATCAACTATTATAACCTATATCCTCTAATATTTTAATTTACTTTTTTATAATCGTATGTATTAACAATTTTTACTGTACAATACAGTAATGTACATGTATTTAAGATTCTACAAGGAAATACTGTATATTGCAAAATGTACAATTCAACTGCCTGATTCAAGGCATAAAACCCTAAATCAATCAATTTACTGAACTCTACCACTAATGCTGTTCACATCCCTAAACAAACAATTTCTATGGTTTTAATTTATAATCTTCACCACTGACTGACCTGTTAGCCACTTGGGCCGCTTCTGAAAGAGTTCACCACAGGAGTCATTAATCCCTTGTGTACGTGATCGTCTCTGAACTGAATACAGTCTCTCCTCGACTTACGACATATTCGACTTACGACAACCCGGACATACGACGGCCATGGTCATATAAAGTATTTTTCACATTACATATTTTCGAGCCTCGACGTTAGTGATCGTGCTGTGTACTGACAAAATTTTCATTTGTAATTCCCTTTAAAATGGATGGCAAGCGTAAAAGTGAGAGTTCTTGTGGTGCCGAGAAGAAAAAAAGAGACACCCATTTTAGATTTTCTATGTATTATTTTCGCCATTTCGACTTGCTGTATGATCAATTCGACTTACGACCTGATCGTCGGGATGGAACCCCATCGTAAGTCGAGGAGAGATTGTACTGTAACATCATCAATCATCTTTTATTACCCAAATAAAATATTAATGACATTTTCCCAATGCTAATTAGTTGTTAATTATGGTTTTCTGAGGTGTGATTTTGGTGTTTTTGTGTTATTCTGGAAGTACTTAATTAATTAAACCCCTTAAATTTAAATTCCGAGAGAAATTGGACTTTCTTGTAAATCATAGTACTACAACTATAGGTACTCTTGAGCATGCCGATTCCGAATCTGTGTTTGATTCCCAGAGTCTGCCTAAGTGTAGAAAATGGGAGCAACAAGAGTTAAAAGGAGTTTGTACAGTATTGGGATATGAACAGAAGAGTGGTACTGTACTGTACTGTACTTTATTATGATTTTAAGTTTCCATTCAACAAAATTCAATTCCTCAGAGATCAAGAGCTGTTATATGTCTGAGGTCAGCAAGAATTTAAGCCATTTTATAACTGTTTCATGTAGTTCAGTAGACCATCAACTGTGGAACTTAATTTATGGTCGTATATTTCTTACTGTCTCAAGGAATTTTATAAAGTTGCTGTTTCTATAATTATTCCTCTGACTCTTACATGAAAATGCATAACATAAGATAATTCTCTGTTAATAACTAATTATAACTGAAAAAAATGCTTTATCATAAACCATAGATAATGTTTCTGATATAGAAATAATTTTTTTTTATTTTTTATAGAAAATACATTTTCCACTATCATAGCAGGATGGCAGATGTAAAGCCATTTTGAGAGCAGAAGAGCTGCAACTTGATCTATCAGAGGACATGAGTGCAGGACTTTAGCTGTCAAACAAGTCATCAAGTCACAGTGGCTTTACTTCAAGTAGAGTTGTGGATAAAAAGAATTTGGCAGGCAAGAAGGTTGGGAAGGAGGGGTTGGTGGAAATTTGGCACCATTGCATTGAGGTGGTGATCAAGATTCTGTGAATTTTATTCCACACCGCAAATTGATTTTTTTTTGGTTTAATTATGAGGCCAATGCAGCTTACACCCCCCCCCCCCCCTGCTGAGTTCTTTTTGTCCACAACTGAACCAGATGTATGATCACTGACCTAATCAGATTTCACATGACCCATCCGTTTCCCCACGACCTGACCTATCCCTGTTTCCCCCACAACCTGGCCGAAGAAAAGTGACTCCATTTATCCCCTGGCCACAATTCATGGTCCCAACTTCATGAGACATCAGTTGCTACTCTTGCTCTCCCTTGATGACACCTGACCTAAGAAAAATTATTTGTGACCATTATAAAGGCCCAGATGACTCCCATAACCACATTGGCTATAACGACCCTTTATGATGTATGACTTGTGACCTCGGGTGTGAGAGCCGCTGTGCTACTGTATATAAACAATCCATTGTATATCATAAAAAATTTGATGAGTTGCCCTCTTAAGATTCTGTTACTAAATATGTATTGTGAGGAATCCTGTATTGTATTAATATTACCGGGTACTGCAGACGTCCTAACTATTCATCTAGTTTATACACACTTGAGGCAGATACAGTACTTCAGGAATATAATCACTAAAGGTGTAGCACTGTGTTATAATTATCTGAAAATCCGAAAGATGGCCGAAGGTATAGCAATGTACCGTCAACTACCGTCCATTCGCCTCTCCTCCTGAACCATGAACCCCAAGATTCAGACTCATGAACCTGAAGCATTTATGGACTGAATAATGTATCAGTATACGGACTCACGAGTCTGAATCTTGGCATTCATGGTTCAGTGAGAGAGGCAAACGAACTTTAGTAGTTGACTGTATAGCATAGAAAGGTAAAGTGACTTAGAATCAGGACATTTTACACATACCATCCTGCTCTCTTGTTAACTATAAGTTACACCAGACAAACACTTTAGATAAATAACAGAAGAGGAAGTTTTATTATTTAACAGAAAATTGAGACTTGAACTTAAAATTCATATTGTATGGACATATTACAATAGAACTCAAACTTTGAATTAAAAAACAAAGGCAGATCCAGGGGGGCGGGGGGAGGTTCCTGGAGGTCTAGACCCCCTTTTCATCAGAAAATTCCAATACCTTTTCTTTAGTGTAGTATTTTACTCAGTTATTTTTATAGAGTAAAACATAATTACTATTGACCTCAGAATATCTCCATATCAAGTGCACATGGCTTCAAAATGGCCTCAAAATGTCCATGATATTGGTCAGATTTAAAAAAAAAATTGTGGGGGGAGGGGGAGCTGAGGGCAACCCTCCAAAAACACCCAGCTGGGTGGGCTCGCTTTGCTCACCATGTTCCCCCACCCAAAACTACTTGGACCCTCCCCACCCTTTTGATATTCCTGGATCCACCCCTGAAAACACATGGAAAATATGTATTGTAGATGCTGTACAGTTTTTACATAATTTTGTAAAAGTATCTCGAGCATCTTTATCAACAACTTATCAGTGAGAGTCAAGCAACACAATCAAAGATTATTATAATTCTGTACCAACACCAATAAGCTCTACCATCGCCATTAGCCACTATAACCATTAAGTACCATGACCAACATTAACCAAAACTACTAAGCACTATCACCACCATGAACCACAGTCACCATCAAGCACCATTGCCACCATTAACCACCACCACAACAAGAATAAACCATAAACACTTTCGTTACACCACAATAGTACCGTCCATCGCTCCACCTCATAACCTATCACAGTTTACACAGTACAGTACAGAACCATTATAGTACTTTTTACATTTATAGTTCTGATCATTAATAAAAAAAAACAATACAGTCAAACCTCCACATAAGAGGCTTCTCTCTCCATATAATCCGTTAGATGAGTGTGTCACATCTGACAGTCACTTTAGATGTAAAACTTGGATCTAACGGATTATATAGAGAGCGAAGCCCCTTATGTGGAGGTTTGACTGTATTGTACTATGGTATGTATAGTTTATGAGTCTTTGTTACACTCTTATAGTTGCAGAAACAAATTTACCTTCTAACATTAACTTTTGGTAACACTGTAACTTGTACAGTATTGTATAATCTCTCACTAGAAATACATCTTTGTTAAAAAGTAAAATCTATTATAGAATATTTTCTTTTCATTTCAACAAAATAATACGGCAAATTATGTGCAAGTACTGTATTTGATATACAGTGGGGTATGCTATAATGAATGGATCCTACTACGAATATTGCTATAACGAACGGTTTTACCCATAAAATTGAGAATGCTATAACGAACGAAACTCCTACAACGAAAATTATTTAATTTTTTTTTTTTTTTACTTATTTATTGTTCTTTTATTACAGGTATTAATGATATTCTTTATTTCAGGGGTTTAGATGCATATTTATGCACTTGTTTACAATTTTTACAATATTATATTATATTTTTCAGTGTTAAGTGGTTGTATTTGGGGGCCTGGAACGGATTAATCCTATAACGAACGAATGCTATAACGAACAAGGTTCTAGAACCAATTAGATTCGTTGTAGCATACCCCCCACGTACTGTATACTGTACTACAGTATTTATTATGTTAAACACTTTTCTTATGTATACAGTATTCAGAATTTCTACTAATTTTACACATTAAGTGAAACAACATGATGACAAGCAGACAGTATTTAATAATGATTGTTTATGGATAAATATTCTTCACAGCTTAATGTTGGTTCTTGTATTACAAAATATGTAAGTGCCAGAACATACAGTACAATACTGTACCAGGCCACAAGTAAACATTCTAAATCAGTGTTCAGATTACTAAAGCAATTTACATGTGCAATAACAGTGTTATTTAATAAAACTCTTGAGCATCATAACAGGTATCATAGAGGTGAAAAACATAAGTGTGATAAAACATTACAACATTTCTTTACTTACAGTGCTACTTCAGAAACTAAAATTAGGAACTATAGTAAAATTGACGACAAAATTAATGCTTACCCTTATCCTTTAGCAAACAGTACAGTACTAGTGAAAATGTTAAATACAGTACTGTACATATCTAATCTACTTGTTTATACTACAGTAGTGTATAAGAGTTATATATTGTAACTACTGCAGTAAGTTCATATAAAAATAAAATATTATATTTTTATACGTCCTAACATTTGAAGTTCGCAGAGAAACGCCACAAGAGAACTGATCTTGGAGTTTCCATTAAATAACAAAACCCACGGCCAGATGGCTCATGCAATGCGCACAACATGCTTTCAGGCTGTACCCACCACACCCTTGACACAGGTTAATGGGATCTATTAGTGTAAGATTAGTTCTTCCTTCCCAATTACAGCCATTACACTAAAAATAACAGAAATTAGAAGCAAATATTGCTACTGAAATCATCTGTGGTCACATCACTTTAAGCCATTTACAGACTGATGCCCTGTGATGGTCTAGTGACAGCATGCCTGCCTCTGGGTTCAATCCCCAGGTTGGATCCGAGAAGGGTGTTATCCTGTGTGATCTCACCAAACATGGCAGGTTTTCTCCATGTACTGTACTCCATCTTCCTTATGCACAAACACTGGACCATGGTGGAAAATTGAGGAGGAACATTGGGAGGATTAAATAAGACACTGGCTTCCTTCCCTGTCAAAGAGATGAAAAAAAAATTATGCTGCCAGCCAAGTAAGGGATGGAGATGGTACTGACAGACTGCCCCATCAGCTGATGTGACATTCACTACCACTGGGTTAAGTCTTCATTGAGACACCTGCCAATAATTGTCTTGGTACATGTTGTTAATGGATAGATGACAGGGCCAACCCAATGAAGAAACTTTGCCCCTGGGGTCATAGATACCAGCTATGCACTCTGCTGTATACAGTATGCCTGATCATTTAATCATGGAAACTATGTATTGTATTATCTGGTACTGTAGCTCCAAAAGCTGGGAGGCTGCAAATGATGGATGGCTGGGGACTAAAACTGAGAGACTGCACTTGCTTCCAGGACAGGAAAACCCAAACAATTGTCAGACATGGTGCTTACTGTACACAGCTTGTTTGACCAAATGATCGATCAATAGACAGTCTGTTTTCAGTGATAAATTTTGCTTCTACAGTAATGTCATTTTTTAAAATCAATGATTATGAGAGAAGGTTGAAGTAATTACAGTACAGTATATGAGAATTGTGAACCACTAACATCAAAGTTCATCTGTGTATGACCAGACAGCATGGTGTTCCCTTCACATGAGCCATCTGGAAGCAACAGGCTACATGCAGCTTTTAATAATTTAATAATATTTTACTGTTACAGTACATGCAAAGTTACCCTTTCCTTGTTATGCAGAAGGAGGCATGCAGACCTAATACTGTTAAAAGAAACTGAGGAACCAGACATACGTTATAGTCAGGCCAGAGAAGATCCAATTTCTCCAATCATTTCTCTCCCGGAGCTCCACCTGTTCATTGATCTTGGCACACGTGTGCTTGCGGTCATTAGATCGGCCTGATTTTAAGTCGCACAACATGCGCTTTTTGCACTCAGCATCACACTCCTCCCGTGCCACAGAGTTTTTCCAGTAAAATCTGTAAAGTATAAATAGCGCTAATTATTATGAACAAGTCAGGTGGTTATGTTATCGTGGCAATAAGATTAGAGTTTGGGGTTTGGTTGTTGGCAGACCTGGCCACAGAAAGCACTTACAGGGTGACATGACAGAATTTATAATTCTATTAGTTGTACAATTTGAAGCAAAGTATATTTTAAGTATCTGAATTTTGCTTCAGTTTACACAATTTTAGCACTTCACTTGACTAATGTACCATAACTTTATATGTGATTTAGTTCTATATACATAGATATGTTGTAGATATGTTTACTTACAAATAAATTACCTAAATGAAAAATGTTCAGTTACCTGAGATATTTTTCAAAAAGTTCATCTTCTAATGCCATCTTATAAACTAAACTGTTCCATTCCTGAGGAAGCAAGTTCCTCATGTTATATGCTCTCTGAGCTGAGTATAACTGGTACCATCTTGGGACTCCATCTCTGTTGGCTTCATCTAAGTTCATGACCCAAGTCTCATGATCCATCACCAGCTGTTGACAAAAGTAAAGCAAATTACCGGCTTCTGCCATCATGTCTAATCCGAAGCTGTTACATAATCCCTTTATGTCCACTGTCAGTTAATGATGACCTGACCTAATGGGAAGTAGACAAAATAGGAGTAGATGGACTGGGATATTACCAAATTACCTTCATCATCAATTCTAAGTCTCTGATCTTGAACCTAACCAAATAAAACCATTGTATTCAACACTTAAAGTGACCATCATCAGTGGAATTTAGTTGCAAAGACAGAGGGCATCATCAGTGGATATTTCATGTTCCTTACTTTCCATTTTTGCACATACAGTGGGGTATGCTATAACGAACGGATCCTACTACGAATATTCCTATAACGAACAGTTTTACCTATAAAATTGAGAATGCTATAACGAACGCAACTCCTACAACGAACGCGGATGAATACGGGACTATTTCGCCTGGCGCATGAATATTGTTGTACCGCGACCCACAACAAGAGCATCAGGCGCCATCTTTGTCTCATTGTGTAGCCAGTGCACCACTGTTATTGTTGAAATTTCGTCTTTTGATGTGGAAATTCGCATTATTTGTATAACTATTTTGTTATACAAGTATATAATTGTAACAATGAATCGTCCAAAGCGAGTGAGAAAGCTAATAACCCTTGAAACTAAGAAAGAAATTATAAAGAAACGTGAGAATGGAAGAAGCATTGCGAAACTTAGTGATGAATATGGGATGGCTAAATCGACTATATGTACGATTTTGAAGAATAAAGAGGAGTTAAAAACTGTGCAAGTGGCTAAGGGAATCTTTAGACTTAGCAAAGCAAGGTGTAATGTGATTGAAGAGATGGAAAATTTACTCTTAGTGTGGATAAAGGAGAAAGAAATGGCAGGTGGTAACATTAGTGAAGCTATAATTTGTGAGAAGGCTAAACAATTGTTTGAGGACCTTAAAGCCAAGACTCCCAGTGGAAGTGATAGTGCTGTGCCAGTGTTTAGGGGTACCTGCATGCTGAATAACACTAAGGTAAGATAAAGTACCGTATTTATTACATTTTCCACAGAATTTTTTCAGTGTTAAGTGGTTGTATTTGGGGGCCTGGAACGGATTAATCCTATAACAAATGAATGCTATAACGAACGAAGTTCTGGAACCAATTACGTTCGTTATAGCATACCCCACTGTATGGGGCAGAGTAGGGAATTCTTAGCCACCACTTAGGGTTACCGTAAAGTACTCTAATGACTGAAAATAAATACATACAGACACCTTTGATACTGTCTTCTCCCTCTTAAAATCTGCACAGTCATGTTATTACAGATAAACACCTTGAAGAACAGCAACTCCTCTTTCACATCCAAAATGGCTCCTGGTCATTTCTCTGAAACCTTCAGCAAATCTTGTTGCTCTAGATATTATTAGCTATTCTAACATGGTCTGACACAGTGGCATACCCAGAAATATACTGGGGGGGGGGGGGGGGGGGAGGCAAACTTTGTACAAAACTTACCGGGGTATTGTTGAAATACGATATAATTGATATCTTTCTGTACGTTCATGATGAGCTTACCATTCAATTAGTGGTGTTATTTTTATTTCGTTATCATTATTACTTTTTCTTATCTTATAGCTGTACCAACCTTTCGTGATCCTGTGTAGTCTCCCTCAATGGTGTATATTCTGTAGCCAGGATTAAGCTTGTAATATGATGTGACAGACGGTCCGATGTAAGCAATATTTGTCACACGATGGCGATTATATTCATCGTAGAAAAGTTCAAATTCATCATAATGGGTATGTCCAAAAAACTGGGCAGTAATTGTAGATTCAAACCTGAAAATTTGGGATATTATTACGGTATATACATTTATGAAGTCTTTCACTACACTTTAGGATGACAGCCACTGGGTGAAAAGTGGTTGGGTTTAGCCTTGTAATGAAGTTCGTAAAAAAGAAGAGACCAACTGCCTGAATGACTAGTAAGTCGAGAAGTGGTAAAAATGATAAATTAAAGGGCAAGACTTGCAGAAATAACAATAAGTGATAAAAGTTCTGCATTGTAAGCAGATAAAAAATCTAATCTGGTAGCACAGTACAGACATATTGAGAAAAGGAATATTGATATGGATGGTAAGAGACTCGAATACCAAGAAGAATAAGATGGAATGATGGGGTGAAGGGTGTTACTATACCAGTGAGGGTAATTTATATTCAGAAAACAGCTGTGTGCTTGTCTGAGTGGAGAGCAAGACATTAAGTTGTTTTTTAGGGAAGGATGTCCAGCTGATGGATGCTGCTGGCTTGCATAAAGTAACAAGGATAAACTAAATCTGCGGTCTTGTTGATGAAGTACAGTACTGTAATAACGCATCTTTTATTACAGTAAGAATGAATAATAATGATGAAAGGGAAAACGTGTGTGCGTTATGTGTTCTTTTGTTTATTAACATAAATTAAACAAAAAAAATAAATAGTTTTTCTTACTGTATCAATTAACATTGCATACTGACGTTGAAACAAAATTTTCATCAGCAACTAAACTGATGCAAGTCTAACCAATGCCTGTATACTGTACTGTGGGTTGCATTATACCTTGTTAACAGGGTCCTTTGACGTTGTAAATGAGAGGCAGTCCATAATTGTTTTTTCGTTGCAAACTTAATAAATTACACAAATATCTTAAAGCTTTATGTCATCATCACCCTCATGATTATCATCATCCTACAAATAATAACACAAAAATGTACGGAACTGATATAAATGTTTTACTAATAGTACATCTAAAATACTGACAGAATAATGTCTGTCTATACCTGTTAATAATAGTGTAGTAGTTATGGCTCCAGACTTTGAGACAGTCATGGTGGCCAGGGGGGATGTGACCTAATATGTGGACCTTCTCTCCTCTGTCTTCTGCCCCTTGTAGTTCATAGATGAACCACTGGAGCTCCTGTGCCGGGTCAGTTGAGTTTAGAAGAAGCCACCTGGGAACATGATTAACATAGAACATCTTTATTTATGATTGATTCTGAAACATGAACTAAAATGTTGCTTGAGATTAGAACAGGTTAAAGTAAATATACTCCCAATACAAACTACATAATTATGATAGCACAGGCAGGGTAAGGTGTTTATAATATACTAATGGTAGCCCCTCATGTAATGAGGATGGCCAGCCCAAGGGCCAACTAGGCCTAAATTTGTTTCAGGTATAGAAGCTGTCACCAACACAACAACCACACCCTAAGTTAACGAGTTGTATGACCCAGTGTCAAGGAATAGTCTGAGAAGACTGGACAACTCACCAACTGCACTGGCTAACCATTACCTTGGAACACGATCCACAAATCGATTAACATCCAGGTCCCCAATTACTGTTGGGTAGACAGAGGCAAATGGCATAAAGAAATTTGTCCATAGTTTTCCCCTGCCTGGGGATCAAACATGGGTCTGCTCGCTTGCGAGGCGAACCTGTTGACCATTACATTACAGGTCGCCATAAGATGTTTATATACCCACTGTGATATCCCCAGTCAAGATGTGGCAGCAGCATCACAGTAGTAGAGGTGAGTGGGGATTCGACTAATGTCTCATGGATTGCGCTGCCAGTCATCCCTTGCAGTCGTCTATGGTTATGGATTCATGCATGTTACGTATCTTCACTGGGGATATCACAGGGGTACAGAAACACCTTATCCTGACTGTACCATGGTAAATGTTAATTCCACGACTGTATTTTACAGTAATTTTGGTGGATCTCCGTTGCTGTGTTTGTTTTGATTTCAAGTGTAGAATATAAACCGAGTTTGAGAGTAAGGTAAAAAAAAAATGTTTGGAACCCACTTATCAAGCAGACTTAAAGATAAGCCTTCAAAATCTAACCTAACCTGATCCAAATTATCCTTGAATCATTAGCTTATGGGTTAGTGAAGGGTTGGTTGGTTCTTATGGTCAGCTTCATAAATAATTTTCACACGTGTTCCTTGTCTCCCTCCCCCATCAGATCTGTTTTCTATCCAAGCTGTGTATCTGTAAGGTTCCCATCAGAGAGTATCAAGGACTAAAGAGGTAAAGATAATTGGATATTTATCAACACCACTACAGTGAAATATCTATTTAATGGACTAAGTGGAGAGGAAAGTACTTCATATCGAGGGTCCACTAGATGTGAAACTTCTATCTAACGGATTATATGGACAGAGAAGATCATTATATGGAGGTTTCACTGTACCATACTTACCAGTTTTTATTATTGCAGTAATTCATGTTGAGTGAAATTATTCTGAAGCCCGGTCTGACAAGGACAGAATAGAAGGCTCCTTTTCTCACTGTTGGGGAGGTACTCTGTGGAAGCCATCGTTGCCACTGGTGATCCAATTCATCATACAGCCAGCTAACACCATAGTCTCCCATGATGAAAGGTGGAGGAAAACTGAGGGTATGGCAGAAAGTTCTCTTATAAATTGATGTAAACCTTTCAAAAGGTTTCAATTTTTATCACCTTAAGTCCTGTACAATAAACAGTATATACTTCAGAGAAAATATATATTAATGAGTGACTGTAACAGCAAATTTTTTTTTTGTATCTGTTGTAAAAATGACAAAACAAGAAAAAATATTAACTTCACAAAGGTACTATTTTCAGATTTTACTTCCATTTACAATTTTCTAATAAAAGTCAACCTTCCTTTTTCTCACCTGTTTACTGGAGCTGCTTCATGGTTGCCAAGAGCTGGGAAGATTGGTGTATAAGGGAAATAATCCACCAGTTGCTGAACAGTTGCTCTCACTACATTCAGATTACTCTCTCTGCTCTGATTCCAAATGTCATGAGGGGGTAAATCGCCCGTCCAGATGATATAGTCAATGTCCTGGTAGTGAGCACATAAATATTAATTCTCATTCATATTTTCAAATTTTATTAGGATATACTGTACAGTCAACTACTAAAATGCATTCGCCTTTCCCCCTGAACCACAAACCCCGAGATTCAGACTCGTGAACCCAAAGCAGTAGACTGATACATTATTCTGTCCATAAATGCTTAGGATTCACGAGTCTAGATCTCCAGGCTCATGGTTTAGGGGGAGAGATGAACGGATATTAGTAGTTAACTGTACAAGCAACAATTACACCTTTAAGTATTAACCCCTTGTGTATGAGGGTCTCCTTGTACTGAATAAAATATTAACAATGGTGTCCCTGTAGTGAGGGGTTTAAGTCCAAGAACTGTAGAGTAAACTATGCAACTTCATTATTACTGTAATGTATTGCCCAAAGTCACTTCACACAACCCAGCATCTCACATCAACAATAGTGTACAGGAAGTTCCTAAGTTACGACCATCCCACTTACGATTAATTATCTGAAATTAAAATCCCATTTTTTAACATTATTATCATTAATCTGTTTTGTTTAACATCACTTTATTTTCATTATTTGTTATGTATAGGATATTATTTTTCTTTGGTATGGACAAGGTTGTGCTTTAACCTAAACTATGGAATTAACTCTGTTCTGACTTACCAACAAGTCAACTTACAATATAGGGTCCAGGAACTTATCCTTGTCGTAAGTCAGGGACTGCCTGTACTTTCAACCTTAAAACAATTTGACATTAAGCGCTGATTTATCGGGCGGTATTTACTGATACTTACAGGATGTAAATAGGCAATATTGTCTAGCATGCTTTCTATGGTTCTCAGAGGTGTGTCACACTTTCTGAAGTCTCCCCACAACCCAGCCCTCTTATCTGGAGACTTGACGGGACCAGAATTAGCCCGGCAACATAATGGTTCACCACAGTCAGCGTTAGATCCTTCCCTGTACTCAGGGTCAAAATGTGTATCAGAGAGGTGAAGAACCTTGAGGGTCGGCATCCCTTCCTGATGAATAAATAGGGAACATGTATTTTTGTGACACACAAAAGGCTAAATTTGTTTTAAAAATATAGAGCAAAATATTTAAGGCAATAATGAACAAAGAGCAAATATTGGTGTAAGAAATTTCATCTTTGCTTGACACCAATGATGTCTTTTGCTGCAATTCTAATGTGATAATAGTTATGCTGTGAAAGACTGATATTTACTATAACCTTGCTGCCTATAAAAGTTTGTTTTTAATTTTTTCCAACTATGATCATTAAAGTACAGTTGATCAATAAACTGCCCTTACAAAATTGTGTTAGACAAAATGACACAATGGACAAAGGATTTTGGAAACCTTACCAAGACAACAGGAGTTTCAGTGTTCAAGTAAAGAAAAAATTATGAAATTCATTGTCCCCCCATGTACAGATAGTTTTTTGTTGTGCTATATATGAATCAAGTTCCCTGTGACTTACTGGAGGTGGCTCAGGTCGGGGTACTGGAGGCTTGGGTATAGGTGGCAAGGCTACATGCCAGTCATGGTAAGGGTTATAAGGGGTGCCGCAAATATCACCGATGACAAATCCACATATTTCGTCTGGACTCATGACTAACTTTTCTATCACATAAACAACTTCATCCTGAAAAATATCTTATTTGTTTTAGTTCCTAGAAAGCAAGGACATGGAATCGACGACAAATTACTAATTAAAGAAAATACAACAAAACAGCGTAATGTATTAGGTCAGAGAATGATGTGTTAAGTTCAGGAAGACATCAACGAATTATTTGATAGTTTTTATAACTGCAGTTTTGTTTTGTTTTTCATGTGCAGCTTCATGCAATATTCTCTAACAGTACAGTACAGGTAGTACCAATTTATTATGATATAAGTACAGGTATGTGAAATACTGTATACTATCATACAATATCTAGTTACATGTTGTCAGGCAATCCACTGAGACTTACTGCCATTAAGTAGATGATACCCATACACACACGAGGGGTCTCAATCTTGAAAGACATGCACAGCTTAGAGGCGGCCTTGATGATGTCTTCTCTCGTTTTACCGTTCTGAACGTAGTGTTGCAGGAGACCCACACCTTAACAGAAAGCAATGTATCAATTGTTGTGACAGAAACAAATTAACCAGAAACTTCAAAGTAAATTATTACCGTCAGACCTCCAAATAATGGACTTCTCTCTCCGTATAATTCGTGAGATGGGGGTTTCACATCTAATGGACCCTCGATTTAACAGACTTTCATCTCTATAAAGTTCGTTAGATGGAGGTTTCACATCTAACAGACCTTCAATATAACAGACTTTCCTCTCCGTGTTGTCCCTTAAATACTGGTTTCACTGTACAATATACTTATATAACAGTTCAAGGATATAAAGAGATGAATTACAAATGTAAGGGGATTTTGCATAATTTTTATAAGCAGTGATAAATGAGTCTCACTAAGTAAGTTGCTTTCCAGTCTCCTTCACAGTTACCCAAGTTTTTTATTTTATTTTGAGTGTGTGTGTTTTAATACTCTTACCGGCTTTACAAGCATTACAGGACATGCTCGACATAATAGAAGTCTCAATCTCCTTAACCACTTGCTCAAAGTCAAGGAATCTTCCCAAGTTCGACAGAAACTTGGGTAAGCGACTTTCTCCCAATAAGCGACCCTCACGTTTGCTGATGCGTTCTAGCTCATTGTCTATCTCCAAGCGTAATGCAGTGTAGTTCAGCCTGAAAATGGGTCATTATTTATATAAATTAAGGTTATAATCATATGGTAAGGGATCATATAGAACAAAGGTCAGACAATGGCTTAATGAGACACAGGTCTTGATAGACTCTGTAATATAAGAGACCACATGCCTAGGGTAGCTAACTGTTGAGGCAAAAATATCCCACATTAAAACTCAGAATATCAGGAATTTAAACATGCAGCCTTTTTGTATGATGCAGAACACAAACTGCATTTTATAAACAATCAACCCTCACTTTATGTGGTCCCACAATCCGCATTTCCACGTTTACGCCGTACCCTGCCGGAACCCAGGATGCTCACATTCCGCGGTGCGTGTACCCCTTTACGCGGAGAGTGTCCGGCTCGACGCTATTTTTAGATTCGCCCCACCCGCCTGCTTCCACCTCCTCCCTCCTCCGCCTCGGCCTGGGTAAGCCGCGCGGTAAGGTTGCGCAGTGCATGTCTCTGTTGTGTTATCAGTGACGTCATATGACATATCGGACTGTGATTGGCCATGCATCCCTACCTCCCTCCGCTGCTAGCTGTAATTGGTTTAAAGTAATATGACGTGTCCACCTGGAGGAGGGAGGGAGGGAGGGAGGAAAGACGACGCTTGACCTAGCCACGGCAGTTTCATCCCTCCAGGCCACACCGTGTAATCGTTCATCCATTGTTCTGTAAAATGGCTTCCGCCGGACCACCACCCCCAGAGAGAAACCTTTCCTTGCCTGGACCCAGCCGCCCTAAGCCCAAGAAGACACGACGTTCCTTAAGCTACGAGGTGAAGTACAAGATCATCCAAGAGTTAGAGAAAGGAACAAGACAGGTTGATTTGGTGCGCCAGCATGGTGTGAACAAATCTACGATCTGGACGATAAAGAAGGATGCAGCCAAGATAAAGGAGCACATGAAGATCACAAAGTCTACAGGTGCTTCTATGATCAAGTATTTCCACAACCAGGTGCTTCTCAAGACAGAAAAATTACTTGTGAGCTACTTGGTGCGTCAGGCGCGACGGAACATGGCGGTCGACACGTGCTCTGTTAAGGAGTACGCACGTGAACTGTATGCTGCAGTGGTTACAGAGATTTAAGATGCGGAACAAGATCACCAATGTAAACATTGGTGGTGAAGAAGCTGTGCTGACCGTGCTGCGGCTCGGGAATTTCCTCCGTTTTTACGTGAGATTATGGAGGAAGGACAGTACACCGACGACCAGGTGTTTAACATGGACGAATCTGGTCTTTTTTGGAAAAAGCTACCTTCCAAGACCTTCGTTGTGAAGAATGCCAGCAAGATTCGGGGCTTGAAGATGCAGAAGAAGCGCATCACCATCCTGTTTATCACCAATGCCTCCGGTACCTGTAAGCTCAAGTTATCGGTGATCCACACAGCCCGCATGCCGCACGCCTACAAGAGTATGGACATGACCAAGCTAAATGTCCACTGGCTGACCGCACATAAGGCGTGGATGTTCTCTACACTGTCCCTCTCCTGGTTTGATGACTGTTTCGTTCCCGATGTAAAGAAATTCTGTGAGCAGCAGAATGTGCCATTCAAGATTTTGTTGCTGCTGGACAACGCACCAGGACACTCGCCCCTACTGTTAGATCGTCACCCCAACGTAAAAGTGGTGTTCTTCCTCCCAACACTACGTCTATATTACAGCCCATGGACCAAGAGTTAATCTGTAATGTAAAAGCTGCATTCTCAACAAAAAAATTCAAGCTCCTGAACGACTACACCAACACCAGGGAAGAGTTGCGTAACCTGAGTGACACCACCACCGATAGCAAGAGCGAAGACAACGAGGATCAACAGTTGGCAGAGCAAAAAATACTTTTCAAACAATTCTGGAGAATATTCAACATCAAGAAAGCTGTGGACTTCTTGGTGGAGGCATGGGATCAGCTGTCTGTAGCAACTGTTGTCACGCATGGAGACATGTGTTGCAAGGCATTCCGGGCGTAAGGCAGAGTCAATCTGTGACTGGGTGAGGTTCAGACTGTTGCAGTAGCAGTGGACCTTGCCAGAGATGCTGCGCAGAGTGTTACAGCTGCAGGCTTCTCCGAGACCACCAACGACGACATCCTGGAGGTGATAAGGGATCCTGATGTGACTACCGACGAGATGGTAGATGATGATGATGACGTCAGTGAAGAAGCAGGTGGTGCGTCATCCCAAGAAGAACACTGCTTATCCCATAGTAATGTTAGGGGTGCCATCGAGTGTGTTGAGAAAATCAAGCTCCTCCTTTCCGACGACCCTGACACAAACAGGTATGAAATCTTCACTACCCAGCTGTTGCAGACTATGGAGCCCTACTTCAAGATTTATCATGACAACATAAACACCAGCCGTCAACAAAGTGTAACAGAGTTCTTCGCCCGCAACCCACCACAGCCAGCCCAAGCCAGTGATGGTGACAGAGGTAGAGACAGTGAAGATGACTTTGAGGGATTTGTCAGGGAGGCCCTGACAAGTGTGGATGACAGTGATGGTGACTCACCTGAGGGCCAGTAGCCTGCCCTCTGCCTCGGAACCAGCCTCCATCCCCGTATGCCGACCCATCTCTTCTACTAACGTAAGTGTTCAACCTAACTTTTAGTTTTTCTAACCTAACCTTTATTTTTCCTAACTTAACCTTTATTTTTCCTAACCTAACCTCTTCTATATTAATTGTTTGTGCATACCATCATAAAGTTGTGTGTCGTCAAAAAGTGGGGTTTGGGGGTCGGCCCGGTCTCTATTTCAATTAATCCCATATGTTATGTTGTTCACTTTACGCGTTTCTCACTTTCCGCGGTACCCTGTGGGTTATATTAACCACGTAAAGTGAGGGTTGACTACTGTATATTATATCAATTGGCCATTTACCTAAGGACATGTTTTAAGATTTTTAAATGAAGATTTTCTAATTCCTCATATATTAAATAATATAAACACGCCAGTTTGACCACTCTTTCACACTGATAATGGGGAGTTATGTTTCTTTTTTCTTTTTTACGGGGATTACCCGGTAGCCCACCCGGGCACAGGTCACTGACCCACACCGGGGTTCTGGGAGGGCGAAAATGTAATAATAATAATAACAACAATAATAATAATAATAATAATTGGTTCATAGTAAATAAAATTTACAATAAAAAATACAAAATTAAGGCTCTTAAGTTCCTTTGATTTAGTGGGCCACAGTTTGGGGATCTCTAGATACGCCCGGCAATAAGTAAGTACCCTCCCTTTAATTTAATTTTACACCACTTGGACTCTTCAAAAACATCCTCTCCCTGAACCCTCGCCTGGCTGGCTCTAAGGTCTTGCCTAGCATAGATAACCACACCCCTCTTGCAAGTTTCTTGAAAAAGGTTCGTAAATGAATGATATCCAGCAATACTGAACTCATATTCCTCTGGGTCGATTCTCCTGTTCTTGTACAACAGCTCTACAATTCCCACAATATCTGGTTGGTGTACCTTCAGTAGTGTTTCAAATTCCTCTCTTTTATCAAGGAACATGTCAGTATTAGTGTACAGTATAGTTTGCATTTGCGCAGTCAATTGAACCCGTGGAGGCCCGCGTAAAACGAGAAACGCGTAAATGAAATGACAGAACATATGTGAATAATTGAAATAGAGACTGGGCCGACCCCCAAACTCCACTTTTTCCGACACAATACGTACGTTGTAGTAAAAATAACATCTTAATTTTATGATGGTATGCACACACAATGAATAATTAAGAGAAATATCAATAATATTAGGTTTTTAAACTTACTTTAATAGAAAAGCTGGGTCAGCACATGTGGATGGCGGCTGGTTCCGAGGCAGAGGGCAGATTAGTTTCCCTTCGGTGAATCACTCTCACTTTCACTACTCACAGAGGTTTGCAGGGCCTCCCAGACAAACCCCCTCAAAGTCCATGTCCTCACTGTCAATATCACTATCACTGACTTGGGCTGGCTGTGGTTGTGGTGGGTTGCGGGTGAGGAAGTCCTCAATACTACGTTGACGACTAGCATTGATGTTGTCGAGATAGATCTGGATATACGGCTCCATAACTTTCGTCAAATGGTTATTAGACGCTTCATACCGATGCTTGTCTGGGTCGTTGTCAAGGATGAACTTAATTTTCTCCCCCAACTCGATGATTTCCTTCACATTATCATGGCTTGGTCCAGGTAATTCAATGTTTTTCTCTGTGAGTTGTGAGGGGAATAGCGTGCACAAGAGAGAACTGTATACACGGACTGAGAACAATGAGACAGGCCCTGCTAGGTCAGCGACTTCTACCCTCTGGTGGCAGGGCACGTCATGTTACATTAGACCAATCACAGCTAGCGGCGGAGGGAGATAAGAATGCGTGGCCCAATCACAGTCCGATACGTCATATGACGTCAGCGATAATGTAAGAGCGGCCTAATGCGCACCACTCATCGCGCCGCTTTCCGCATATGGTCAAGAATGGACCGCGTGGGTAAAAAATGGGGCGGAGGTCTGGACCTCTCCAGCCTCTCGCCTCGTAAATGACCAAATTTACAGCGTAATTAAAGCATTTTCATTCTGGCAAGGCACTGCATAAATGACCAAACGCGTAAACAAAAGCCGCGTAAATGCAGACTATACTGTAAATGACATTCAAGCCAGAATTTGTTCTCGGTAACGTCTCTGTTCTTAGTAGTATTTCCGCCCCCCCCCCCCCCCCATTCTCAGAAGCTGCAACATTTGCTAAGTACACTGTATTTTGCAAGGTGTGGTTAGAAATGTTATTGTTTGCACGGCGCTCGCCTCCTCCCGGCTGGTAGGTGGAGCTCGTGCAATATTAGCGTTTAATATATTATCCACACTCACATCTTTAACATGTCCAACCTGGACCCATCTACATAATCTCCTTCCTCAGCCAGCTCTTTGAAATAAACTAAGAATTCGTTTATCATTATCAGTTCACTAGTCTCTATTTGCTGCTGTTTTTTGTGGGTATATACAAGTATCAATATATTTATTCATAAGTGAGTATTACTATGAGTCTATCTCACCCTGTATGCCTTTTTAAGGTCCTCATGTTTCTTTATAAAATTGCCTGACTGTCCACCAGGAATATAGGACGTTTGGGCCATAGACGTTTGGTTTGTTTCAGCGTTGTTAGGACCTAATCCAACCTAACCTAACCTAGTCCACCTGTTAGTGTTGGGTTACAGGTAATAAGATTGGGTTACACAGACCTGGAGGGATCAAACTTCTCAACTCTCTCCTTTTCCTGTTGTGTGGTGGGGATTGGGAGTACCTCCTGTGAATTGCCATCTTCTTTCTGGATTTTGTGGGGTCCTTCTGCGACTGAATAGACACGTAGTGGGTCCAAGGGGTCGCCATCAGCACCATGGGTCAAAGTAGGATGCAAAGGGCTACCTACATTAAATACAAAGCAAAGAGAGATAAAAGTTGGAAGAGACGATATGTAGCTTAGGATAAGTTTGGTAAACTGTACTAGGTGTTATAGGCATTATGGTATATAAATCAGTTGAATATATACAGTACAGTAAGTCAAAACTTCTGTACTTGGGCAAACACACACACATGCCTCATCTGTCTCATTAACTTACACCTGGCCTGAGATTGATTTACACTTACCTATGGTGAGGAAGTAAATCAGCATAGACATACCTGTGGCTAATGGGGCCAAGAGGAGGACGAGGAGTAGACCAAAACGTGGTGAGGTGGAGACCATAGTAGTAGTAGTGCCGCTCCGGTGCCCCGCTACCTGCCGGAGACCACACACTACAGTACACTATCTGGCCACACACCCCTACACTTATACCTGCCAGAGATCACACACACTATCTGGCCACACACCCCTACACTTATACCTGCCAGAGATCACACACACTATCTGGCCACACATCCCTACACATACCTGCCGGAGATCACACACACTATCTGGCCACACACCCCTGCCCCTCACTTGCCAGAGACCATCTACTCTGGCTATGGTCTTTCACTGTCCTAAGTGACCTGACTTTGCACTATTGTGTACTATGGAGCAAGTAACTACAGTAGATTACAAGATGTTGTAACCTGTAGACTAAGGTTAAGGTATAAGTACCTCTGGCAGTATATCCCTCAAGCAGATGTGAACAAAACTAAATGTAAAGTGTGTGGCCAGACATATAGCCACACACATGAACACTACTTCCTCGACTGTGTGAAGATAGAACCTTTTACGGACAAGTCCAAGCACACTGTGTGTGAAATTGCACAACACTTTATCTCTAATGGCAAGATAGCTGACATATTAAGATTGTATCCACCTTTTTGCACTTAATAGCTGTATCAGTTCCCATGTATAGAACCAAACACACAATGTGCTTGAATATCTCTCACGCAAATGTGAATAACAAAGTGTGCGGCCAGACATATTGCCTCACACTCCTGTACTCACGCAGTTGGGAATAAGTTACCCTTTATGTATAGAACTAAACAAAGAATTGATTTGAAATACACTGTAACATTTAACGCCATTATGTCCTGACCACTGGGGTTAGTTATACTGACCCTTTGTGACCTAATTATCTGTAATCCTTTTGTGCTACCGCTTACAGGAGGGGTATGGGGTGCTCAATAAACTAGTCACTGTAAGTGGCAAAATTAATTAAATTAAATTCTGGGTGTGATACTAGTACAGTGTTGACCCTGGGTGTGATACTAGTATAGTGTTGACCCTGGGTGTGATACTAGTATAGTGTTGACCCTGGGTGTGATACTAGTATAGTGTTGACCCTGGGTGTGATACTAGTATAGTGTTGACCCTGGGTGTGATACTAGTATAGTGTTGACCCTGGGTGTGATACTAGTACAGTGTTGACCCTGGGTGTGATACTAGTACAGTGTTGACCCTGGGTGTGATACTAGTATAGTGTTGACCCTGGGTGTGATACTAGTACAGTGTTGACCCTGGGTGTGATACTAGTACAGTGTTGACCCTGGGTGTGATACTAGTATAGTGTTGACCCTGGGTGTGATACTAGTATAGTGTTGACCCTGGGTGTGATACTAGTACAGTGTTGACCCTGGGTGTGATACTAGTATAGTGTTGACCCTGGGTGTGATACTAGTATAGTGTTGACCCTGGGTGTGATACTAGTATAGTGTTGACCCTGGGTGTGATACTAGTACAGTGTTGACCCTGGGTGTGATACTAGTACAGTGTTGACCCTGGGTGTGATACTAGTACAGTGTTGACCCTGGGTGTGATACTAGTACAGTGTTGACCCTGGGTGTGATACTAGTACAGTGTTGACCCTGGGTGTGATACTAGTACAGTGTTGACCCTGGGAGTGATACTAGTATAGTGTTGACCCTGGGTGTGATACTAGTACAGTGTTGACCCTGGGAGTGATACTAGTATAGTGTTGACCCTGGGTGTGATACTAGTATAGTGTTGACCCTGGGTGTGATACTAGTATAGTGTTGACCCTGGGTGTGATACTAGTATAGTGTTGACCCTGGGTGTGATACTAGTACAGTGTTGACCCTGGGTGTGATACTAGTATAGTGTTGACCCTGGGAGTGATACTAGTACAGTGTTGACCCTGTGTGTGATACTAGTATAGTGTTGACCCTGGGTGTGATACTAGTACAGTGTTGACCCTGGGTGTGATACTAGTACAGTGTTGACCCTGGGTGTGATACTAGTATAGTGTTGACCCTGGGTGTGATACTAGTATAGTGTTGACCCTGGGTGTGATACTAGTACAGTGTTGACCCTGGGTGTGATACTAGTATAGTGTTGACCCTGGGAGTGATACTAGTACAGTGTTGACCCTGTGTGTGATACTAGTACAGTGTTGACCCTGTGTGTGATACTAGTATAGTGTTGACCCTGTGTGTGATACTAGTATAGTGTTGACCCTGGGTGTGATACTAGTACAGTGTTGACCCTGGGAGTGATACTAGTACAGTGTTGACCCTGTGTGTGATACTAGTATAGTGTTGACCCTGTGTGTGATACTAGTACAGTGTTGACCCTCGGTGTGATACTAGTACAGTGTTGACCCTGGGTGTGATACACACGTGGATTAAATTAATTACCGGAGACCACACACACCTGCACTTACACCTGCTGGAGACCACACGCACTACACACCTCTACACTTGCTGAAGACCTCACACTAGAACAATTTATTTTTGTGGTAGTAACAGCAGGAGACAGTTGGCGATAATGATGGGTAGTGTCACTGACTGTAGGTAGGTTGGGAGCTGATAATGGAAGGTATACAGTTATCAGTATTATTGTATGTCAGCGGTAATGCTCTCTCTCTCTCTAAGTTGTGAATGTTAACTTTTCTCAGAACTGGATATGTAACTGGCTGATGTAAAGCATAAAAACGGTAATACTGGCATCAAAATTACACTGAGACTCTATCTTAACTATACATTATGTAACCATCAACTGGGGAAGACGCAATAAACACAGAGACAACCTTTGTAAACCGTAAGTCAGGACACCGTTCAGGTCAGGACTGCCAATACTGAATAAGGAAAATCCTTCCCAACGTGTCCCCGTCCTGGTATCGCTTGACTCCCTGTGCACCACCGCCACACCCTTGTCGAAACATTAAGTCACTCACTAAAATATAAATACCTCTTCAGGTTACGTCAGAGTTCAAGACACAAAGTTTCTTCCAAGTCAGATGTGAGGTATATCCCGTAGTCACAGCACAGTACAACTGAGTCCCAACTTCTGGCTTTGTGGCCAGCTTGTTTTATGGGTCATAACTTACCACAAACTTTAGGAATCACACCGAGACTCTTGTAAGATACTCACAGTTGAAGAGGCTGCCAGGTGGAAATGAAAACTATATCGTGTTTTTTTTAAGTGGGTTGGATTCCCCTGTGATAAGTCAAGTCCTTCCACGTGTCATCTAATTCATAACCCAAATACAATGTTAACTCCCCTACTTCTATGGCGACTCACTGTGTGACAAGAGAGAGTGTGTGTGCGTGTAAGACCAGCAAGAGACTAAGATACACTATTAGCTCACAGGCCAGACAAACACCCTTCACCACCCTCCTACCTACCCCTCCCTCCCTCCCTCCTCTCATCTTGTGATTATCAGGACAGATTGGTTGTGTCATACAGGTGGTCCACATACCCCGTCCACTGTACTGTCACTGTCAAGCCCACACCCCGTCCATCGTACTGTCACTGTCAAGCCCACTCCCCATCCACCGTACTGTCACTGTCAAGCCCACGCTCCATCCGCTTGTGTTATTAATTTTATAATGTCACACTCACACCCTCCAGTGTTATTAAGTGTTATCAGTGTCACACTGTCACACTCACAAATAATGTCTCTCGTTACAGGGTGATGAAAAAACCTGCTGGAGAGGACAGGTGAGGAAGAGATGGGGAGTCAGTATGGTGAGTGTTACTAAATCGAGCCAGACCATTGTGTATGTATAGTGTACACCAGACCTTGTGTATGTTGTTTAGTGTACACCAGACCGTGTGTATGTATAGAGTACACCAGACCTTGTGTATGTTGTTTAGTGTACACCAGACCGTGTGTATGTATAGTGTACACCAGACCTTGTGTATGTTGTTTAGTGTACACCAGACCGTGTATATGTATAGTGTACACCAGACCTTGTGTATGTTGTTTAGTGTACACCAGACCGTGTGTATGTATAGTGTACACCAGACCTTGTGTATGTTTAGTGTACACCAGACCGTGTGTATGTATAGTGTACACCAGACCTTGTGTGTGTTGTTTAGTGTACACCAGACCTTGTGTGTGTTGTTTAGTGTACACCAGACCGTGTGTATGTATAGTGTACACCAGACCTTGTGTATGTATGGTGTGGTGGTAGAGGTTGGCGGTGGCAGAAACTGGTGAGTGTGTTAGGATTACATGAGAACACTTAACGCTATAAATACACCAAAACTCACTACAAGTATACAAGATACTACATAAGTACGGTGAACGGACGTTTGGGTCACGGTTAAGTTAGGTTAAATTAGATTAGGCTAAATTAAGTTAGGTTAAGTTAAGAGTAGATTAGGTCCTAACTATACGCTGACCCAAACAGATGGACCAACGATATCCTGAGCTCTGTAAACACCCCAAACTAGACTACTAGAATCTATTTGTGTCATTAGTGAAGCTTAAGTTGCCATTCTAATGTTATTGTACACCAAGACACATATACAGTGCTGAACTTTAATGTAATATACTGTACTGTGCTGTACTGTAACCTACACTCTATCAGCTGACATTGTTCAAGGGTCGACTACCTTATCATTTGCTCCGATGACCAACATCCAGTGAACTGTGAACCACAGTATCCTCATCTGTATTTCTCCAGTCATACCACGTCCTTACGCAATCTAGTCCAGGACAGAGTGTAGATAGGAAAAATTTCCTGCAACGCTCTCCCTCTCCCCATTATCGCCCCCCCCCCACCGTGTGTGTGTGTGTGTGTGTGTGTGTGTGTGTGTGTGTGTGTGTGTGTGTTGTTGTTGTTGTTGTTGTTGTTGTTGTTGTTGTCGTCCAAGGACCTAACCTAATCGTACCAAGTCGCACCATCTACTGATAATATATTTCATAACGATCTCTAAATTTATCATTACAGTATGGTCACCCCTCTCGTCCAGCCTCCCTAGATTTTTTTTTAGATTGACCCCGAGGGGACTAGTTTATTGGGCACCCCCTTACATCCTGTGCAAAGTGAAGTTAAAAGCGTTTACAGTGCCCATCTGGGAAGCATGCGTCGTTCATGCTTGTCTTTATGACTCATGCATTAAGGGCGTAAAAGCCTGAAAGGTCATGGGTTTTATCAGCAAGTTACATAAAGTGACAGAATGATGAGTGTGTGGGGGGAAATTTCCCGGTACAATTTATCTGTTTATGGCAAAGCGTGGCAGGTCCCTAATAATGTCAAGTGCCAGGTCATAGCCATAGGCATTGACAATATTGAGGGACATACCTTTTAGTGTGATGGCGTGTACGTTGGTAGTGTCGGCTTCAAGGGGAACGTCGAGATTTACAGATTACAGATTGCCCACGAGGGGGCTAGTTTATTGGGCACCCCCTTACATCCTGTGCAAGGTGAAGCACGGAAGCGTTTACAGTGCCCAACCGGGAAGCATGCGGAGTTCATGCTTGCCTTTATGACTCATGCATTAAGGGCGTAAAGGCCTGAAGGGTCATGGGTTTTGTCAGCAAGTTACATATAGTGACAGAATGATGAGTGAAGGTTGGTACAACCAAGAGGGCAGATAACCTAACGTGACCTTAGTCGAGTGTGTAAACAAGGCCCAGCTGTTATGGTCAAGTCAACTATAATAGTAAGAAAATAACGCGGGAAGTTGGTTCATCTCCCTGACCTGTGACGGATGACTTGCCTCGTAGCGGTAACGTGTGACGCTGACCTATGACAATAATCCGTGGCGGTGAGGTGTGACGATGAATTGTACTGTAAGTGTGTGGTGAAGTGTGACTTACTGATCACCACTACGACGCATCTGACTCACTAAAGATAGGTGTGTACGTGTGTGTGTTAAGAGAGAAGTGATTCACATCTGGGGTTGACATTGCAAAAATTTTGTCATCGTTGCATGTTATCTATTATCAGCTCCCTTTCAGAACTTGTAATTAACTAAAGCGCGCACACACACACCTCTGAAAGCAAAATACCTGTACTTTTCGTTCAGTACTTCATCTCATAGTACACAAAACTGCACTGCATTTATCCCACAGTATCATGTCAGTATAGAAGTACTGTACTAGTGATAATAAAAGGTCAATTATCATAGCAGGACATCATTCATGTGTGAGTAACTCAGTGTATATACTGTACTGTACATCAAGGCATTGGAAAGCTACCGAAAGCCATCCATTACTTGGGTGGTGGTGGTGGTGGTGGGGGGGGGGGGGAGGGTTATGCGCGCTGCAACATTATACTGTACCACTAATTGTTTCTTAATGTGGGATTACTGGACGAGAAACTATAGCATTTGAAACGACACGAATACGAAATATTTACCATCTGACGTAGAAAGCACGGTAAGTGTTTAACTTTAGGCTAAATATAAAGACACGTCAGCTTTTTTGTACCCACCATTATAATTATCTTAAAGCCATCCGGTCACAACTCAGAGATACGACTTTTGTTTTTGTAAGTGTTAAACGTTTGACCTCCTGGCGGCCACTGGGTGAAATAAATGAGGGTAAATTCTCGTGGAAAACTTAACTTTTTGTCACTAATTGTATATACTGTATGTCTGAACCAATGAAAATTTAGAATGAGGATTTTGATGGACGAATATTGATACTTTTCCTCCTCTCTGTCTCTGTTACGGTAAAATCACTTACTTTGAGCAATAAAAAGACCGATTACCTTCTTCACTTGGACGAAACTTGAGTAACTGTCAAATGGGAGATACATGCGGGAGTGTGCGTGGTGTGGGGTGTGGTGCGTGGCAATAGAGAAATCTCATGACCACAGCCTTGATCGTGGTTCATTTCTCCCCAAGTGATATTTCCTGCAGTGAAAGCCAAGACGGACAATTTGAAGCTTTAGTAATGGTGAGAAGCTACCCCCCCCCCACCCCCCAGCTCCCGGCCCATTCTGTGTCAGGCTGCTTCTACCACCACCACTACTTGTTCCTCTTTGTTTTCCTTATTCACCATCCTACCACTAAAATTTGTCCAGTCACTTCACACACACACACACACCGTACGCCATCACCACCAATACCAACACTACCTACACTATCACCTACTACAGCAACACCTACCATACACATCTTCATCATCACCATTACCTACACCACCATTTAGCAACCATTAAAACCATCGTTCCCGAGTACAGTACCTTACAAGGGGGGGGGGGGGGGTTAAATAGCTACCTGTATTGTGTGGGTGTGCACATACTGTTCCCTGCCACGCTTCTCTGGTCATAAGAGCCACCACGCCATTGGTCACGCCCGCAGTGTACCTCGCTCCTCGACCAATAACAGTGAAGCTTAGTGAAGATGACGGCTCTTCTGAAATATAAACAACATATTAAATGACCTCACATAGACCACATTATGAGGAAGATTATGAGTATTACAAAGTAACTACAGTCAAGACGTTACATTATGAGGGATTCTGAAGCCATAATTCTCTGATAATTATCACAATATATGAGGAGGATTGAGATGTCACAAGTGTGGGGGCTCTGATGTCAAACAATATGAAACTCGTGACCCCCAAAGGCATGACTCATGATGTCACAGTATGATAGTCAACATTTCGACGTCAAAGATAAAGGGTTAGATAAAAAGTCCATGACGTCACCGTGTAAAATTACGTAAAGGTTAATTAAGTAGCACATGGGAGGTACAAGAGAGAGGATGGAGGAGGAATAGGAAATGTAGAAGAAGAAGAAATGATGGAAAACAACAACTCCAAGAAAACAATAAGGAGACGAAAGTAGATGAAGCGAGGGTGTTTTGTGAGAGGCGTCAACTTTAGAAGAGTGAAAGCAATAATAACTACCGCCCCAGCCCTTCCCCCCTCCCTCCTCCCACAAGCCATTTCTCCTCCCCTCCCCAGGCTATTTCTCCTCCCCCTCCCCTCCCCCTTCCCTCCCCCAGGCTATTTCTCCTCCCCCTCCTCTCCCCAGGCGATTTCTTCTCTTCCCCCTCCCCTCCCCCGGGCTATTTCTCCTCCTCCCTCTTCTCCTTCAAGCTATTTCTCCCCCCCTCTTCTCCCCAGGCGATTTCTCCTCTTCCCCCTCCCCTTCCATTCCTCTTCCCCTCCCTCTACTATCCCTCTTCTCCCTTGCCATCTCTCTCTCTCTCTCTCTCTCTCCCCCCTTTCCCAACCAGCCAACTCCTTCCCCTCCCTTTCTTCCCCAACCATCCCTCTCTCCCTACCCCTAACGTACTTCAGTCTGTCGTATGTAGGTAACTGGGTGAAGAGCGTGTGTGTGTGTGTGGGGGGGGGGGTCCATTATACATCACCACTACTACCACTTACCACCACTGACGTCACTACCACAAGCGTAGAACCTTCACTCAAATATGCATGGAGAAATATTTAAATAATGCTGTAGATTTAAGACCTTTGGCGTCACTAGAGAGGATCACCCTGTGGCAGATACCAAACACAGCTCTTCTTTTAGCTTTACGAGGGGGTGATAGAGGCTCCTGCTTTAAACTGTGGAAGCTGGTGATCTGTTGTATACAGTATGTCTGTTTATTAACAACTTCCGGTATACATATTTGTCTGATATAGTATGAGTAACTGTATTGTTAGGTAGGGAGAGAGGCGAGGTGAAGAGGGAGGGATGAGGAACGAACGAGAGAGGCAAAAGGGAGGGAGGGAAGGAGGGACAGTCTCATCATGTTGCCACTCCTCCTGAACCACGAACCCCAAGATTCAGATTCGTGAACCCGAAGCAGTGGAGACTATTGCATTATTCTGTCCATAAATGTTTGGGATTCAAATAATTCTTCAATCTTATTACTCAGTGAACTCAATGTTTGTTTGTTGTGAGTAATGATAAGTTTAGACGTTGTTGTGACAGCAGTGATAACTAAAAGTACCTCAATAACACTCAGATAACGTTAAGTGGATCACCTCAGGAATCTCCATAACAATTTTATTACACATAAAGATTAGACTCTTAACGGGGCCTCCATCCCCCCCTCCCATACTCCATAACTGAAACCGAAGAGTGTGTATAACTCATAAACAGAAAATGTAAACACACACACACACACACACCTCGGAGGTCAGTAGACGTCACAAGGAGTGGGTGGTTGTGTTCTTTAAGAGCCAGACTGCTGTGGTAATGTTGGCAGCGAGGAACTTACAGGTGTGGTGGTGATAATTACCGTACTTCCCCCTTCGCCGTATCCTATCTCCCCCTCCACCACCACACCCACCTCTTCTCCGCCTCCACCACTACACCCACCTCCTCTCCCCCTCCACCACCACACCCACCCCTCTCCCCCTCCACCAATACACCCACCCTCTTCTCCCCCTCCACCACTACACCCACCACTTCTCCCCCTCCACCACTACACCCACCGCTCCACCCCCTCCACCACTTCACCCACCTCCTCTCCCCCTCCACCACTACACCCCCCTCTCCCCCTCCACCACTACACCCACCTCCTCTCCCCCTCCACCACCACACCCACCTCTTCTCCCCCTCCACCACTACACCCACCGCCCCACCCCTCCACCACTACACCCACCCCCTCTCCCCCTCCACCACTACACCCACCTCCTCTCCCCCTCCACCACTACACCCACCTCCTCTCCCCCTCCACCACTACACCCACCTCCTCTCCCCCTCCACCACTACACCCACCTCCTCTCCCCTCCACCACTACACCCACCGCCCCACCCCCTCCACCACTACACCCACCCCTCTCCCCCTCCACCACTACACCCACCACCTCTCCCCTTCCACCACTACACCCACCTCCTCTCCCTCTCCACCACTACACCCACCTCCTCTCCCCCTCCACCACCATACCCACCTCTTCTTCCCCTCCACCACTACACCCACCGCCCCACCCCCTCCACCACTACACCCACCCCCTCTCCCCTTCCACCACTACACCCCCTCTCCCCCTCCACCACCACACCCACCTCCTCTCCCTCTCCACCACTACACCCACCCCCTCTCCCTCTCCACCATTACACCCACCTCTCCCCCTCCACCACTACACCCACCACCTCTCCCCCTTCACCACTACACCCACCTCCTCTCCCCCTCCACCACTACACCCACCTCCTCTCCCCCTCCACCACTACACCCACCCCCTCTCCCCTTCCACCACTACACCCCCTCTCCCCCTCCACCACCACACCCACCCCCTCTCCCTCTCCACCACTACACCCACCGCCCCACCCCCTCCACCACTACACCCACCGCCCCACCCCCTCCACCACTACACCCACCTCTCCCTCTCCACCACTACACCCACCGCCCCACCCCCTCCACCACTACACCCACCGCCCCACCCCCTCCACCACTACACCCACCTCCTCTCCCTCTCCACCACTAAACCCTCCCCCTCCACCACTACACCCATCCCCTCTCCCCCTCCACCACTACACCCACCTCCTCTCCCCCTCCACCACTACACCCACCTCCTCTCCCCCTCCACCACTACACCCACCTCCTCTCCCCCTCCACCACTACACCCACCTCCTCTCCACCCTCCACCACTACACCCACCCCATCTCCCCTCCACCACTACACCCACCCCATCTCCCCTCCACCACTACACCCACCCCATCTCCCCCTCCACCACTACACCAACCTCTCCCCCTCCACCACTACACCCACCTCCTCTCCCCCTCCACCACTACACCCACCTCTTGTCCCCCTCCACCACTACACCCTCCCCCTCTCCCCCTCCACCATACACCCACCGCCCCACCCCCTCCACCACTACACCCACCCCCTCTCCCTCTCCACCACTACACCCACCGCCCCACCCCCTCCACCACTACACCCACCTCTCCCTCTCCACCACTACACCCACCGCCCCACCCCCTCCACCACTACACCCACCGCCCCACCCCCTCCACCACTACACCCACCTCCTCTCCCTCTCCACCACTACACCCTCCCCCTCCACCACTACACCCATCCCCTCTCCTCCTCCACCACTACACCCACCTCCTCTCCCCCTCCACCACTACACCCACCTCCTCTCCCCTCCACCACTACACCCACCTCCTCTCCCCCTCCACCACTACACCCACCCCCTCTCCCCCTCCACCACTACGCCCACCCCCTCTCCCCCTCCACCACTACACCCACCCCCTCTCCCCCTCCACCACTACGCCCACCCCCTCTCCCCTCCACCACTACACCCCCTCTCCCCCTCCACCACTACACCCACCTCCTCTCCCCTCCACCACTACACCCACCTCCTCTCCCCCTCCACCACTACACCCACCTCCTCTCCCCCTCCACCACTACACCCACCTCCTCTCCCACTCCACCACTACACCCACCTCCTCTCCCCCTCCACCACTACACCCACCTCTCCCCCTCCACCACTACACCCACCTCCTCTCCCCTCCACCACTACACCCACCTCCTCTCCCCCTGCACCACTACACCTACCTCCTCTCCCCCTCCACCACTACACCCACTTCCTCTCCCCCTCCACCACTACACCCACCTCTCCCCCTCCACCACTACACCCACCTCCTCTCCCCCTCCACCACTACACCCACCTCCTCTCCCCCTCCACCACTACACCCACCTCCTCTCCCCCTCCACCACTACACCCACCCCCTCTCCCCCTCCACCACTACACCCACCCCCTCTCCCCCTCCACCACTACATCCACCTCTCCACCCTCCACCACTACACCCACCCCATCTCCCCTCCACCACTACACCCACCTCCTCTCCCCATCCACCACTACACCCACCCCCTCTCCCCCTCCACCACTGCACCCACCCTCTCTCCCCTTCCACCACTGCACCCACCCTCTCTCCCCTTCCACCACTACACCCACCGCCCCACCCCCTCCACCACTACACCCACCCACTCTCCCCCTCCACCACTACACCCACCTCCTCTCCCCTCCACCACTACACCCACCTCCTCTCCCCCTCCACCACTACACCCACCCCCTCTCCCCCTCCACCACTACATCCACCTCTCCACCCTCCACCACTACACCCACCCCATCTCCCCTCCACCACTACACCCACCTCCTCTCCCCCTCCACCACTACACCCACCCCCTCTCCCCCTCCACCACTACATCCACCTCTCCACCCTCCACCACTACACCCACCCCATCTCCCCTCCACCACTACACCCACCTCCTCTCCCCATCCACCACTACACCCACCCCCTCTCCCCCTCCACCACTGCACCCACCCTCTCTCTCCTTCCACCACTACACCCACCGCCCCACCCCCTCCACTACACCCACCCCCTCTCCCCCTCCACCACTACACCCACCCCCTCTCCCCCTCCACCACTACATCCACCCCCTCTCCCCCTCCACCACTACACCCACCCACTCTCCCCCTCCACCACTACACCCACCTCCTCTCCCCCTCCACCACTACACCCACCTCCTCTCCCCTCCACCACTACACCCACCCCCTCTCCCTCTCCACCACTACACCCACCTCCTCTCCCCTCCACCACTACACCCACCTCCTCTCCCCCTCCACCACTACACCCACCCCCTCTCCCCCTCCACCACTACACCCACCCCCTCTCCCCCTCCACCACTACACCCACCTCTCTCCCCCTCCACCACTACACCCACCCCCTTTCCCCCTCCACCACCACACCCACCTCCTCTCCCCCTCCACCACTACACCCACCTCCTCTCCCCCTCCACCACTACACCCACCTCCTCTCCCCCTCCACCACTACACCCACCCCCTCTCCCCCTCCACCACTTCACCCTCCTCCTCTCCCCCTCCACCACCACACCCACCTCCTCTCCCCCTCCACCACTACACCCACCCCCTCTCCCCCTCCACCACTACACCCCCCTCTCCCCCTCCACCACCACACCCACCTCCTCTCCCCCTCCACCACTACACCCACCTCCTCTCCCCCTCCACCACTACACCCACCCCCTCTCCCCCTCCACCACCACACCCACCTCCTCTCCCCCTCCACCACTACACCCACCTCCTCTCCCCCTCCACCACTACACCCACCTCCTCTCCCCCTCCACCACTACACCCACCCCCTCTCCCCCTCCACCACTACACCCACCTCCTCTCCCCCTCCACCACTACACCCTCCTCTCCCCCTCCACCACTACACCCACCTCCTCTCTCCCTCCACCACTACACCCACCTCCTCTCCCCCTCCACCACTACACCCACCTCCTCTCCTCCTCCACCACTACACCCACCTCCTCTCCCCCTCCACCACTACACCCACCTCCTCTCCCCCTCCACCACTACACCCACCCCCTCTCTCCCTCCACCACTACACCCACCTCCTCTCCCCCTCCACCACTACACCCACCTCCTCTCCCCCTCCACCACTACATCCTCCTTTCCCCCTCCACCACTACACCCACCCCCTCTCTCCCTCCACCACTACACCCACCTCCTCCCCACTCCACCACTACACCCACCTCCTCTCCCCTCCACCACTACACCCACCTCCTCTCCCCCTCCACCACTACACCCACCTCCTCTCCCCCTCCACCACTACACCCACCTCCTCTCCCCCTCCACCACTACACCCACCTCCTCTCCCCCTCCACCACTACACCCACCTCCTCTCCCCCTCCACCACTACACCCTCCTCTCCCCCTCCACCACTACACCCACCTCCTCTCTCCCTCCACCACTACACCCACCTCCTCTCCCCCTCCACCACTACACCCACCTCCTCTCCCCCTCCACCACTACACCCACCTCCTCTCCCCCTCCAACACTACACCCACCTCCTCTCCCCCTCCACCACTACACCCTCCTCTCCCCCTCCACCACTACACCCACCTCCTCTCTCCCTCCACCACTACACCCACCTCCTCTCCCCCTCCACCACTACACCCACCTCCTCTCCCCCTCCACCACTACACCCACCTCCTCTCCCCCTCCACCACTACACCCACCTCCTCTCCCCCTCCACCACTACACCCTCCTCTCCTCCTCCACCACTACACCCACCCCCTCTCTCCCTCCACCACTACACCCACCTCCTCTCCCCCTCCACCACTACACCCTCCTCTCCCCCTCCACCACTACACCCACCCCCTCTCTCCCTCCACCACTACACCCACCTCCTCTCCCCCTCCACCACTACACCCACCTCCTCTCCCCCTCCACCACTACACCCACCTCCAGCCATCCACCTGTACGACAGATTAAACCAGTTCCACAATACGGGTCACGATCTTAAGTAACTGACACGATAAAGCGGTTAGGTTAGGTTAGGCTACACATCTATTAAAAAAAACTACCATAACTGTGTTGACGTTTAGAGTAATATTTTAGCAAGAGGTTTGGTGTGTCTTTAAGTGATGGTAAGGTGGGGAGGATACCTGGACTGATTCACTGACAGGTGACTCATTAAGACATGCGCCAAGCCCACCCACCTGCTGCACATCCATACCTCACTTCCACAAAACCTATTCCTATAAATACATAGCTAACATAAACGGGATCACATTTTTGTTTTTACGGGGATTAGCCCACCCGGGCACAGGTCACTGACCCACATCGGGGCTTGGGAGGCGAAAATGTAATAATTATTCATAGTAAATAAAATTTATTATAAAAATTAAAATAAAATAATAATGATAACAATAATAATAATAACACCGTAATAATAATAATAATAAAGAACTATAAAGAAAAACAAAATAGTGAGAAACAATATAATTACATATGTTGCGTTGTCAAGTAAGAGAAACAATTGAAACCCTGTAATTGTTTGTAAATGAGGCAGAAAGACAGATGAGCAACCTGGGATTTGGTCACAATTTTCGTGATGCCATATGGCAGCAGGGTCTACCATTAGACAACACATTATGCTTCCAATATCTTCCCAGGCGGTAGTACCTCCCTGTTTGATAGCTGCCTCGTACCTACTACATGAAGATTAAATCCCAAAATTATTTAACCTGATGATTAAACTTAACGATAGCCTAACCTAACCTAGCGTTAATGTCTAATCAATTGAAATAAGCTAGGGTGTCCAATCTTCAGGTGAAATAAGCTAGGGTGTCCAATCTTCAGGTGAAATAAGCTAGGGTGTCCAATCTTCAGGTGAAATAAGCTAGGGTGTCTAATCTTCAGGTGAAATAAGCTAGAGTGTTTAATCTTCAGGTGAAATAGGGTGTCTAATCTTTAGGTGGAATAAGTTAAGTTACAGTATGTGGTGTAGGTCGGGGTAACAAACTCCGTCAGTGAGTCAGTTAGTGGTGAGTAAAGTAACTTAAAAAGCATTTGCATCTGGAGTATATATTCATAACAGGAAGACTTGAATAAGTGTTTTAACATACATGCAAGTGTAAACCTGAACAGACACAGTATACGTGTGTGTGTGTGTGTGTGTGTGTGTGTGTGTGTGTGTGTGATGAAGGAAGTGAATATTGCCTTCAGTCGTCCACGATACATACGAGTCAGAGCTTACCTGAAGGCCGCCACACAGTGAGAGTTCACATCAGTTCAATAACCCCTTTACCTTTGACCGGCTGCAGGTCCACTCCCGCTCGCTGCCTTACTCCTAATTGGCCCCAACCCAACCCAACCAACCCAACCCTACAAATGTAAAGTACTTAGTCTAGGAGATGTAAACAGAGAAACCAGATACCAGATGAACAGCGATGTTATAGAGAAATCCGACTGCGAGAAAGATTTCGGAGTAATGATAAGTAGGAATCTTAAGCCAAGTAAACAATGTGTATTTTCTCGAAACAAGGCTAATAAAGTAATTGGGTTCATACAAAGGAGTGTTAGTTACAAGACTAGCGAGGTCATCCTAAAACTGTATCTTGCGCGTGAGACCACACCTGGATTACGCAGTTCAGTTCTGGTCACCGTATTACAGAATGGTTATAGAATCCTTGGAAAGAATTCAGAGGAGAATGACAAGACTAATCATGGGTATTAGGATCCTCGAGTACAGAGACAGGTTAAAGCATTTTAATTTGCACTCCCTCGAAAGACGTAAAGTGAGGGACGATATGATAGAGGTGTATAAATGGAAGTCAGGGCTAAACAAAGGGGACATTACAAAGGTACTCAAACTATCCAACCAGGAGTTAACTCGTAACAATGGTTTTAAATTAGACAAATTTAGATTTAGGCGCGAAATAGGTAAACATTGGTTTAGAAACAGAGTAGTGGACTAGTGGAACAAGTTACCAAACATCATCATTAACTCGAATACGCTGGATAGCTTTAAACATAGGTTTGGTGGATATATGAGCGATAGGGGTTGGGTGTAAATGGGACTGCCCAGTATGAGCCAATAGGCCCGCTGCAGTTTCCTCCATTCTTTGTTCTTAAGTACCCTTCCCAACCCAACCCAACCTACTGGGAATGGGCTACTTTAGGAATGTGGTTCGGTGAGACTGGGCCTCAATGTCAGACTCGACTGGAGACTATCAGGACAAAGCCTGTCTAACCAGTCGTCCTTTTAACCCATCTCCACTTGTTTAACGGGTCTCCAGCCACGACCCTCACGTCTAACTTGAAGACTTAACGCTTGAGCACTAACCAACGCTCATATAAACATAACAAATCCAACACAGTTATCCCCACCATGTGATGTAATTGTAATTTGTATCAAGATGTAAGTTGAGGTTATATTCGTGGTTGACAACACAAGAGTGACCCAGATCTAACTTATATAGGCCAGCTGTAGTCACTATTATCAGTGACAGTTGCGTCAAGTCATTGCATGCATTGAATTACGTACGTGTTTGCAAGTATACATACATACATACATACATACATATTTGTTATACCAAATACCACAACCCCTTCATATGTTTCACACAAGAATTTCTTTACCGGGTCTACACAACATCGCTGAAACTGTAAATGATATATAGTAACTACCATAAGGTGAAGCATCACAAATTGACACACAACCCATTAAGTCACCATAGATCACAGTTCATTTTACACATTGACCTTGATGTTACAGGTCTGTCGATACGATCACGAGGTGTAAAGTAAACGTTGCTCACCTTGACGGCAACATCGGGTCATTCACCCACCGAGCTACTGTCATCACCAAATCTCTCATACCGCGTTCCTTCCCATCACAATCATACGCAAATCTCTCATACCGCGTTCCTTCCCATCACAGTCATACGCAAATCTCTCATACCGCGTTCCTTCTTATCCCAATCATACACAAATCTCTCATACCGCGTTCCTTCCTATCACAATCATACGCAAATCTCTCATACCGCGTTCCTTCTTATCCCAATCATACGCAAATCTCTCATACCGCGTTCCTTCTTATCCCAATCATACGTAAATCTCTCATACCGCGTTCCTTCCCATCACAGTCATACGTAAATCTCTCATACCGCGTTCCTTCTTATCCCAATCATACGCAAATCTCTCATACCGCGTTCCTTCTTATCCCAATCATACGTAAATCTCTCATACCGCGTTCCTTCCCATCACAATCATACGTAAATCTCTCATACCACCAAACTGAAATATGAAAAATAAACACAACCGGTGAGGCAGTCCGAGAAATAATTTTGTTCTTACAGACAGGTTGACAGTTGGTGTTGGTAACATTTGGTACTAAAGGATGGAAATCGTTCGTTGAAGCTCATACGCTCCTCGTCTCTACTGCACCTAAGTAGTAGTAGTAGTAGTAGTAGTATAAGATAAAATATTATGAACAGTAGCAATAATAACTGTATAACTGATTGTTATTCGTATATTGAACACACACACACACACACACACACACACACACACACACACACACGCTAGTCATTCCATCACTTTGTTATGGGAAAAGTAGATAAATTATGATAATAGATATAGAATCATGGCAGTAAGAAAGTAATTGGAGGCAGGGAAGTACTTAAGGCACCAAGGAAGTGTCAGGTACACCCAGGCTCCACACGCACCCTTCGAGTCACTGCCTGAAGAAAGTCTCGGCAGAGGGAGCACACTCATGCTGTTCAGAAAAGCCGCGTGGGAAAGTTGTGGACATTTAAGACATTTAGTTGTTGGTGTTTAAAAGTAGAAAGTTGGGTGCACACACACACACACACACACACACACACACACACACACACACACACACACATCTATCCTACATTAACCCAACCCAGCTTAAAACTAACCTAGGTTCATCTATCCCTATTAATCTAAACTAATTTAGCCTAATTAATCTAAATTAATCACATTTGACACAAGGTATTCAGAGCTAACATAAACTTAACCCAAATTACTGTAGCATAGTCTAAACTAATCCATTCTAACCAAACTTAACACTAACCTAACCATAACCGAAACTAATCCATTCTAACCTAACTTAACACTAACCTAACCATAACCGAAACTAATCCATTCTAACCAAACTTAACACTAACCTAACCATAACCGAAACTAATCCATTCTAACCTAACTTAACACTAACCTACACTGTCGTAAGATGAGCTGAGTTAAGACAGAATAGACTAACACACACCCGGACATGATGTCATCTTCGTACAGTATAGTGACGCACAGACGGGACACACTCAAGCCTAAATGTCAAGTTTTATAAGTAAACACAACCAACTGCGCACTGTAGCGACACTATCACTTGAGGAGCGCTTACTACTTTTGTGAAGATGGAAAATATACGGTAGCTCTAGGCGGAGAGTTGTGCAAGACAATTATATAGAAAGTGACAGGAAAGTGCTGTCATCAAGCAGGGTCCCTCCACTTCACTCCACCAAGTCACCTTCCCAGTTCCCACCCACTCACCTTCCCAGCTCTCACTCACACTCATCCTTTCCCTCCACCCACTCACCTTCCCAGCTCCTACTCACACTCATCCTCTTCCTCCACCCACTCACCTTCTCAGTTCCCACCGAGAGAGGGAGGGGAGGAGGCAAGACACAGCTGGAGGGAGGCCGAGGGAGGGAGGGGAGGAGGCAAGACACAGCTGGAGGGAGGCCGAGGGAGGGAGGGAGGGGAGGAGGCAAGACACAGCTGGAGGGAGGTCGAGGGAGGGGGAGGGGCGGTTAACGGGACGCACCACACGACCGCTACAACAACGAATCCAAAGATGACTCCTCCACCGCCGCCCTATAATGATAGTGATAATAAAACAGTTCATTTAGCCACAAGAATATATAGAGTGGATAATATTAACGATGTTGACACGGCTGAGCCTCTTAGATGGCGAAGAGGCTCAGCCATGTCAACATTTTTATCGTAATTCCCAACACACACACACACACACAACTAAAGAATAATAACTCCTTAATGACGAAAATAACGAAAAGTGTAGCCAAGGGAGAGGGTGATTTGTTGTTTACGTTAGAGAGGTCAAGATGTTGTTGAGATTGTCTGACCGTAGTCCGACACGGGCCTTTGCCTGTAGGCGGCCCGAAGATGGCACCCGCCAGGACCCACTTAGCTAATACACACCCAGTAGGAGGCTGGTTGGGGGAGGGGGTAGCAGACCAATGGCACGCCGTCAAAAAAATGGTACTGTGAACACTCATATAATCGCACAGATTTATATCACAAGTTCTATGGCTTACCACCCTAGCGCTCCTTAGGGGGGTGGCAGGGTTAGGTGGGGTGGTTAATCTTAAGGTGAAATAAGCTGGGGTGTTTAATTTACAGGTGATTACTTCCGTACCTAGCAATTTAGATGACCACTCACACTGTTCCCACTCTGAAGGGGGATTTACTGTAGGCTACCCGGGTCTAATACACAGAATCTATATTTTTTACGCATCACCTCATAATTAAGCCACCCTAACATTGACCTAAATTAAACTTACACTAACTTAACTTAACCAAGCCAGATAGGATAGGTGGGACCCAGATACGAGCTAGATGGGAGTCAGGTAGAGCGGGGTTAATGACCGAGGAAGGGGGAGGAGCCTGCTGGGGTGTGGGATAGTGGGGTACAGGAGTAAGCTGGGTGTGTGTAGGTCCTACCTACAGGGTGATGTGATGCGTTTAGTGTAGTAGCATAATGTTAGCGTGAGGTGCATGCTACGCGTGTATCCTCTCGCTTGCTGCAGCCGCTGGCTAACCTTTACGGTGAAAAGGTAAGCAGTGTTTGTAAGTCTTCCCCTGTCAGCCACTCCTTCACCAACACTCCTATTATGCCTCTTCGTGTCCGACACACGGTAACTAAGTCTTGCGCTTTGGGGCCAAATAGTAGGGGATCTCGTAGCAGCAATGGGCCCAAGAGCATAAGAACATAAGAATGGAGGAAACTGCAGCGGGCCTATTGGCCCATACTGGGCAGTCCCGTTTACACCCAACCCCTATTGCTCATATGAGCATCCAACCTATGTTTGAAGCAATTCAGCGTATTCCAGTTAATGATGATATTTGGTAACTTGTTCCATTCATCCACTACTCTGTTTCCAAACCAGTGTTTACCTATTTCACGCCTAAATCTAAATTTGTCTAATTTAAAACCATTGTTACGAGTTCGCTGCTGGTTGGATAATTTGAGTACCTTTGTAATGTCCCCTTTGTTTAGCCCTGCCTTCCACTTATACACGTCTATCAGGTCGCCCCTCGCTCTACGTCTCTCAAGGGAGTGCAAAGAAGTACGGCGTGCAGGCCCACCGGCGTGTGGACTTGCCCCGGCGCCTCCTAACCATTGCCCCACTGCCTTGTGGGTTAGTGCTAGTCGTCTTGGGTTTCCCCCGTATCACACTACTTACAGTCAAGATAATAGTGTTGGGTTGAGCGCAACTTCTTTGCCACCCTAATATCCAATTTTGTGCAGGTTCTCTTTTGGGAGACTTCAGTTGCGTCGAGGATTGGACTCTACAGCCATCGTAGGACTCACCAATAAATCAGAAGATGTTGTCGTCGTCGTTGGACACGATGGACTACCATAAGCAGTACAAGTAAGTGCGTGTGAGGCTGGCAGACAGTATTTGCAGGTGGACAAGTTTTTGTGAGCATGAAGGTTGAGGCGAGGTGCATTGAGAGTGTCACGGTGAGTGGTTCATACTCTCTCTCTCTCTCTCTCTCTCTCTCTCTCTCTCTCTATATATATATATATATATATATATATATATATATATATATATATATATATATATATATATATATATATATATATATATATACCATTAACCGCAGTAATATTAAGGATTATACAGCTTTAATGGCAGCCTTACTGGTGTAACATTATTTCTTTGTACCTTTATAACAGCCTCCATACAGTATACACCATCATTTTGCCCCGAGTAAGGTTAACACCCAGCTACTGATCAAGGTTAGGCCTGTTATCCATCCCTCTTACACACACACACTCACCCACACACACACACACACACACTCACCCACACACACACGCACGAACGATAAGTCATTGAACTATGGTATCATGTTTGTAATAGATCGTGGACAATATTTTACTTTTTTCTAATAATGATGGTAATAATAACACCGTACTTATATAGTTATTATTAAACAGGACAAGGTTACCTTTGGGAGATTCTCAAGCTTAATCTTGTTTCCGACGTTAGTGTTAAGTAAATTAATCTTTAAGGTAAAGTCTCAGTTTAAGTTATAATTTTGCTCGTAATTTTTGCTTAAACCAAGAAGTTAAAAACATTCTCAACTTGTGTCATGCCCAAAAATATAAATCGTGTTTTTTTCTGTTGCCTTCAAGCTATTTATTCAGTTTTAAGTGTAGGTCAACAAGTACAACCAAGAAGCTGTCTTGGAGTGCGTTAAGCTATCGTGGAGTGCGTTAAGCTATCGTGGAGTGCGTTAAGCTGCCGTGGGTGCGTTAAGCTGTCTTGGGGGTGCGTTAAGTTATCGTGGAGTGTTAAGCTGTCGTGTGGGTGTGTTAAGCTGTTGTGGGGTGCTTTAAGACTGTCGTGGGGGTGCGTTAAGCTGTCGTGGGGTGCGTTAAACTGTCGCGGGGGTGCGTTAAGCTGTTGTGGGGTGCGTCAGGACTATCTTGGGGGTCCATTAGGTTGCGCTCGAAATTGTTTCCTCGGGCGGGGAAAAAAACAAACAAATTTAGTCAGGTCTGGAAAGGCTGACAAAAAGTTACCCCAAATTTCTCTCGTACCATGTTGCTTGAGGTGGGTGAACACATCACTTGCCCCCTCCTCCTAAGGCTCCATGGATTCCCACCCAGGGTAGAGCTAATCCCATTTAGTCTACTCCAGTTGTGTAGACGTACAGTGCAGTGGTCTACAAACAGTTTATTGTAATATACGAGTACGTTGTGTCGTGTAAGACATAGTTGTATCAAATCCAGATGATGAATAAAATTTAGGAAATAAGGTCAGTTTGTTTTCTTTTTTCTGGAAGTGACTCAGTGTGGTAGTATTGGTGGTTGTGTGAGGCAAGTTTCCTCTGGCTAGTAGGCAGGGCGAAGCATCTCACTCCTGGGGAAACTCCACGGGAGACATCTGCGACCACATTATAATCACCCGGGGGAAACTTTTTAAAAAGTAGCACAGGTGAAGATGTTTTAGATTGTGCCCGTAACAGTAGCACCAGTTGTCCTTGACTCCTACTTGTTTCTAATCAAATTTAGGCAATGGTTGGAACACATAAAGTGACCATTACGTAAGCAGACATTTCAGAACACTAAGCACACAGAGGTAAAATAATACAAAGGGTCAACTCAAAGAAAAGAAGAAGAAAAAAAGACATTTGACAGCCACCGGAAAGTTGCCAATAATGTTTGAGTAAAATGATTTTTATTTAAACGAATTTCTATACATAAAATATAGCAAAAGGCGCCATGAGTACTTAAACAATATCACGTTAATATTCAAAACCCGAGACTAATACCACGCTCCAACACCATAAATATTCGCTTTACCCTGGGTACTTTTGTGTGCCTTAATCCAGCTAACGAATTTAGATTAGATTAAACCAATTTCGATAGACAGACAAATGTATATTAGAGCTGAAGTAATGTTTAACCCAGACACCAGGCACTCACTAGTCATTCACTTGGAAGGAGCCGAACTTGTAGTAGTACTCTAAAGACATTTCCTATCTGTGTGCCGCCACTTTCACATTCCACAACAACGTCAAATGAGAGTGTTGGAAAACTGAGTTTCTCCGTACCAAGTGTTCCGAGCACTGTGTAATTCCCACCTCACTAACTGTACACGTCGAAATACCACAAAGAAAAATGAATGACAACTATTATACTGTGACTCTACTTACACTTATGGTCCTGATCACAATGGGGCTTTCCCTTACCGGTAATTTGCACCATGGTCATTTAATAGTGTAGTGTACACGTGAGTTGTGCCACTCAAGAGAGCTCAGGCTCAGCCATGTCAATATTTGTGTAGGCTACTGAGATAATCGAGGTCAGGACAAAAGCCTCCTGGGTGCTGATCACTAGTCCGCTCGCCATACTGTACAGGTTAAACGAGACACTCTATACTTACACTATTCTATGTAATTTACCCAACATAGGAGGGAATGATATAAAGATGATAACTCAATCTCCTGTGTTTATTTACGTCACCATTGTGGATGTTATTTTAATACTTTAACTTTTATGGTTCTTCATTATACAGTATATAAATTTAAGAGGAAAATTAAATTTACGAACTTTTGAGATTCATAAAGGAATGTACTTAACTCCATGAGTACGATGACTCAACCTCATGAGTATAATTAGTTCGTTGACTACAAAGACTTAACCCCTTGAGTATGATGATTTTATTAACCCCTTTTGCACAATGACAACCCATTGAGTACAGTGATTTAACTCCTTGAGTACAGTCATCTTACTTGGCAAATATATCATCGTACTTAAAGCGGTTAACTAGGGCGTCAGGCAAATTAATATTGTTATTTTTAGGCTTAGGTTAAAACACCTTCATTTACGCGAAAAAAATTACCCCCAAAAGACGCCAGATTCGCCGTCATATTTTCCATTACACCCCAACGTGTTCCTTGTTCCTGGGAAGTGAGTGCCCCGTTAGACCAGGTCAGCCCACCGTCACACCGGTTATGAAGCAGGGAAATAAAAACAATGTTAAAAATCTATCACGAACACAGCCGGGGAGACGTAAATTACTAATACTTTCTGGGCGGCATAAACCAGCCAAGCCTAAATACTTTCAGCTCATAAAATCTACACCTAAAATCGTAAGGTTTTATAGTTGGGTTTGGCCTTGGGTCTTCTGCATTAAAAAAAATAAAATTCCTGTTCTTCGTTTATCTCTTACCACGAGAAATCTTGTGTTTTAGGACAAACTTATAGCTGTACTTTAAGATGGATTCCTGGCGTTCATTAATCTCAATTGCAAATATTATTTTTTTCTTCAGATTCCTCAACGCCTTGACAGTTTTTGTATAACCTAGTGAATATATGATAAGTGCACACGTATAGTTAATCAAGTAATAGAATATTATTTACCAACCATTCAACGCTGAGCTACGGCAACTGCGACCTTGTGTCACCCCGCAGTGGAGCTGTTAATCCAGTATTTTCCTCGTTGTCACTAACACAATTCTAAACTACGTCGATCCTGCACTCAGCACTAGTTCATTTAATATACGAATGGGCTGTTGTGTGCACTAGACGATAATATAAATGAGTGGAAAGCGCACAGTCAGTTTCCTCAGCAGCACGAGCTAGACATCCTCCCCACCCAGCGTTGCGGTCCAAACTGCGTCTCGGAGCTTGTTTCTGTGAAATTACTCCCGGGACGTCCCGTCCGCATCCGAAACCTTGTGTAAGACTACAATACTTTTTTGCGTTAATTTGCTTTGTATTCTCTTCGCCAACGATCGGCATGTTAGCCACTCTGGCGGTCGGTCGGTCACGCCTCTGTTACGCACTGTTGGCAGGTACTGAGCAGTGAGCATGTACTGGCTCTGTTGCACACTGTTGGCAAGTACAGAGCATGTATTGGCTCTGTTGCACACTGTTGGCAAGTACTGAGCATTACTGCCTCTGTTGCACACTGTTGGCAAGTATTGAGCATGTACTGGCTCTGTTGCACACTGTTTGCAAGTACTGAGCATGCATGTACTGGCTCTGTTGGCCTGTACTACTGGGCACTATACTGGCTCTATTGGCAAGTACTGGGCATGTACTTTTTTTTACGTTTACTGGCTCTGCTGGCAAGTACCGGGTACATACTGGCTCTCTGTTGGCAAGTTGTGGGCATGTATTGGCTCTATGCTGCACACTTGGCAAGTACCGGGTATGTACTGGCCCTGTTGCACACCGTTGGCAAGTATTATTCATGTACTGGCTCTCTGTTACACAATGTTGGCAAGTATTAGACATGTACTGGCTCTGTTGCACACTTTTAGCAAGTACTGAGCATGTACTGGTTCTCTGTTGGCAAGTACTGGGCATATACTAGCTCTCTGTTGGCAAGTACTGAGCATGTACTGGCTCTGTTGGCAAGTACTGAGCATGTACTGTACTGGCTCTGTTGGCAAGTACTGAGCATGTACTGGCTCTGTTGGCAAGTACTGAGCATGTACTGGCTCTGTTGGCAAGTACTGAGCATGTACTGGCTCTGTTGGCAAGTACTGAGCATGTACTGGCTCTGTTGGCAAGTACTGAGCATGTACTGGCTCTGTTGGCAAGTACTGAGCATGTACTGGCTCTGTTGGCAAGTACTGAGCATGTACTGGCTCTGTTGGCAAGTACTGAGCATGTACTGGCTCTGTTAGCAAGTACTGAGCATGTACTGGCTCTGTTGGCAAGTACTGAGCATGTACTGGCTCTGTTGGCAAGTACTGAGCATGTACTGGCTCTGTTGGCAAGTACTGAGCATGTACTGGCTCTGTTGGCAAGTACTGAGCATGTACTGGCTCTGTTGGCAAGTACTGAGCATGTACTGGCTCTGTTGGCAAGTACTGAGCATGTACCGGCTCTGTTGCACACTGTTGGCAAATACTGAGCATGTACCGGCTCTCTGTTGGCAAATACTGGGTATATATTGGTTCTCTGTTGGTAAGTACTTGCAGGTGACCCTTGGCAATAATTTCATTGTCCTTATTTTTATAGGCGTTCTATAGGATTTTGAAAGGCTAAAAAAATTAGGAAAGTTTTTAAATGCCTCTCGGAACCTTGAAAGTTTGAGAAAAGTTTTTTCTTTTGAGGGGGGGGGGGGATTAAAGTTTATCTTGGTGAGTAAGCACCTTTACATTAATCTGACCTAATATAACTTAATATAACTTAACATAACCTAACATACTTAACCTAACCCAATCTGCCCTCAATAAGCTTGGGGAGGGGGGGGGGGGTGCTAAATCTTCACGCGGTACCCTAAATGTTAACTTGCACAATAGGATGTGGAAACGCGCGAGGATGGAGGAACGCCAGCCATCATAAAATCCATCCGTCTGGTTATGCAGCTCAAGAACTCCACGCCCCACCGGCGACATAGCTGCTCACAATGTGCATCTCTCCAGGTACTTATGAACAGTGCTATACATTTATATTTTTATTTATACCCGTATACAGTATTGTAATTGAGGTGTCCGTACCATATGGGTGTGAGGTTTTGGATATGAGAGACTGGTAGGTGTGAGAGAAATGATGTGTTGGATGTGAGAGACTGGTAGGTGTGAGAGAAATGATGTGTTGGATGTGAGAGACTGGTAGGTGTGAGAGAAATGATGTGTTGGATGTGAGAAACTGGTAGGTGTGAGAGAAATGATGTGTTGGATGTGAGAGACTGGTAGGTGTGAGAGAAATGATGTGTTGGATGTGAGAGACTGGTAGGTGTGAGAGAAATGATGTGTTGGATGTGAGATATGAAAGCGTTTACGTCGCTAATTATAAGCTGGGATGGAGGTTCCTTTCTCTGTCTCTCAGCATCCTCTCAGATCTCTGGATGGTAATGAGGCATCACAGGTAAGATTGAAAGGTGAATATAACTGCTGAGATGAATGGGGGCTGAGGATGTAGGGGTTAAAATATCTTATTTTTTGTTACCGGTGACGACTTTGGGAGGGATATTAGTACTGGAAGCTGGTCAGTTTTAGAGGCACATGGATAATTTTTACGGGATTTTAGGCTTTTTTTCACGAAACTTTCAGAATTAATGAAGTGTTGGGAAATGTTGACTCCCCAAATAGACTGGCACTTCTGTCGCGTATGTGTGGGGGGCAGAATAAAGATATAGTGATTTGTAAGCATTGGCACCTGTAGGCCTAAGTCCACGCGGGGCACGGAAGCTCTCTCTCTGTAACTCTGGGAATTTCATATGGGCAGGTCAGTGTAAATTGGTGTACGTCAGAGTACTTAAAGAGGTGTATCTAGAGTTTTATATACAGTTTACAGCCTTGCAACATGTTATACTTAATATAATAACTTAGTTAATAAGTTGTGTGTTAGTCCAAACGTGTTTACTGGCATGATTGGCCATCATGCTGGTGATGTCACTGTTCACTGCCATACAGGACAGAGGTTCGTACACAAAGAAATACATCATATTCATTAACAGTATATATAGGTCAGATTCATGTGGGTTGATGTCGCTGTTCACTGCCATGCAGGACAGAGCGGGTAGTGCATGTGAGAGCAAGAGCGCCAGCACAACCAGTGAACAAAGGGACACCCGCCATTTGCTCTACCTCCCACCCAGGAGGAGGCGAGCGCCATGTAAACAATGTCGCCTCTGACCACAAATTTGCTAGCCCACACTGATTAGTCTTCAATTAGAATATGACGTCCAATGTATATGAACCACTGTCCTGTATGGCAGTGAACAGTGACATCACCGACATGAATCTGACCTATATATACTGTTAATGAATATGATCTATTTCTTTGTGTATGAACCTCTGTCCTGCGTGGCAGTGAACAGTGACATCACCGACATGAATCTGACCTATATATATACTGTTAATGAATATGATGTATTTCTTTGTGTATGAACCTCTGTCCTGCGTGGCAGTGAGAAGTGATACCACCCTCAGTGTCAAGACCTGACTGAATTACTCAGAATAGGCAAACCGTACTCCAAGCTTTGTCAAAAAAAATTTTAAACTAAAAAACTGACCACAAACCACAAGGGATACAATAAACGAGGCAACTGCAGAGAATGGAGGAGGGAAGGAGACACTACCAAAACCAGAGACATTACAGACGACAATTTCCGGCTTGAAAGTCATGTACACTAATATTGACACATCCCTCGACAAGAGAGCGGAGTTTGTAACAATACTGAGGGTACATCAACCCGATATAATAGTGTTGTAGAACTGTTGTATAAAAACAGGAGAATCGAACCGGAGGAATGTGAGTTCAATATAGAAGGATATGACTCATTTACAAACCTTTTCCAGGAAACTTGCAATAAGGGTGTGTTTATCTATGCTAGGCAAGACCTTAGAGCCAGCCAGGTGAGGGTGCGGGGAGAGGATGTTTTCAAAGAATCAAAGTGGTGTAAAATTAAACTGAAGGGGAAAGACTTACTCATTGTTGGACATATCTACAGATCCCCAAACTGTAGTGTATTAAACCAGATAAACTTAAGAAACCTTAATTGACAATGTAACGGTGCAGAGCCCCTTGCCACCTACTTGTCATGGGGGACTTTAATTATGGCGACATCGACTGGAGAAATGAATCCACGCTAAACGACCTAAATACTCCAGCCACTCGTTTAGTCGAAACTATGAGAGACAATTTTTTATTCCAACATGTTAAAGATCTGACTCACTATAGAGGGGAGCAAACATCCAAACCGCTGGACCTCCTCATGACTAACGAGGAGGGTATGGTGGCCAATCTGGAACATGTAGCCCCAGTTGGCACCAATCACCACGTAACGTCTTTCAGATTTAACTGTTACTTGGTTCATGACGAAACTAGGTGCAGGTTCAAATATTACAAAGAAAATTACGATGAGATGAGAGAGGAGATGAAGAGTATACATTGGCCTGACTTACAAAGGAATAAGAACGCAGATGCTACACTGAATATCATAGCCAGTAAAGTAAACCATTCGATCAACAAATATATACCTAAGATCAAACCCAGTGCCTCCAAGAAAACAAGGAAACCACTCCACATGAACCATGCGGCGATCGGCAAAGTTAAAAAGAAAACTCAGGATTTCGAGACGTGGGTTAGGACAAATGATGAGCAGGACAGGAGGATATATGCCAGATCAAGGAACCAAGCAAAGTTAGATTGTAGAAAGGCTGGAAAAGAATTCCAGAGACAGATTGCTAGTGAGGTCAAGTCAAACCCAAAGGCTTTTTACCACTACACAAAATCAATATTAAGAATGCGTGTAGGTATATCGGATCTGAGGCTTGAAGATGGCAGTTATCGGTGTTCACAAGAGAGAATGCGAACAATCTTCCTGCGTTTGAGGAAAGGCGGTTTGACACACAGCTGACCCACATTTCGTTCTCGGACGAGGTTATAAGAGATAAACTGTCAAGGCTAAAGATTCAAAAGACTCCCTACCCAGATATGATAATCCCCAGAGTGTTAAGAGAACTGTGTAATGAGCTTGCCGAGGCCCTTAAGATCCTGTTCTGCAAATGCCTGGAGGAGCAAAAGGTCTCCGGCGATTGGAAGATGGCTTATGTGAGTCCTATATTCAAGAAGGGTAATCGTCACTCTAAGAATAATTATAGACCAGTGAGCCTGACCAGTATAGTGTGCAAAGTACTTGAGAGCATCGCATGAGATGCCATGATAGAACATTTGCTACAAAACAATTTTGTAAAGGAATGCCAACACGGTTTTATGCCGGGAAGACCCTGCTTAACACAATTAATCAAGGACAAGATGTTTTGACTGAAATTCTATAACAAGGCGGAAATATCGACAATATATACCTAGATTTTGCCAAGGCTTTCAACAGAGTACCCCATAAAACGCTGAAAATTAAACTGGAAGGGTACGGGATTTGGGGAAGTGCTCTAGTGTGGATCAGAGACTTTCTGCATGACCGCAAATAGTGCGTGGTGATACCTGGTACGAAATCGTCATGTGTACCTGTGACTAACGGGGTACCACAGGGAAGTGTATTGGACCCATTGTTGTTTGTCCGCTTCATTAATGACATGCCAGAAGCTATACACTCCTCCATACAAATGTTTGCGGACGATGTCAAGTTATTTCAGGAAATTAAGAACCAAGCAGACTGTGAAGAGCTGCCGAAGTGCAAAAGAATGCACCTGGGTCACACCAATAGTAAGAAGACGTATCACATGCCCCAATAAGACGAAGAGACTGCATTAATTGAGACCAATTGTGAAAAGGACCTAGGTGTGTATGCAGACATTGAACTTAAGTTCTCGGGCCATTGTGAGAAGAAGGTGAATTAGGCAATGAAACTAGTAGGTCTTATAAGAAAGTCGTTTAGATATCTGGATGGTCTGTCCTTCGTCACGATCTTCAAGAGTGAGCTGCTTCCCCGTCTGGTCCCCGAGGTATGCTAGAGACTGTCAGTTGACTGAACATGTCCAAAGGAGGGCCACCAGACTGGTTCCTGCTCTACAGAATCTCAGTTACCCAGAGAGATTGGAGTGCCTGCAACTACCAAACTTATATTACAGACGGGCGAGGGGCGACTTAATTGAAGTGTATAAACATCTCAGGGGGCACTACTCGGTCGAATGTACATACCTGGAGCTGGCGGACGTCCACCTCACAAGGAGTCACAGCTAAAGGTTGAAGAAGCCACAAGTTTAGAAAACAGTGAGGGCAAATTTGTTCGTATTGAGAATTGTGAACTCTTGGAAAAATCTACTGGAGAACGTTGTGACGGCAACGAGTGTGAGCTCATTTACGGCTAGATTTGACTAACCCTGGTGCAGGTTCTGATATGTTTAGGAGCCAGTGCATGCCTAGTAGGCCAGTACTTGCCAACAGGGGGTATCAGAGACTCGACCGATCGCCAAAGCGGCTAACGAGCAGCTCAGTGGCAAAGAGGATAAAAGTAAAAGTATCTTACAGATTGAGATAATGTATAGGTATTTAAATTATTGTTGCATATTTTATTGACATTACAACTCCAATATTGTAGAACATGTGTACAACAGGACATGATAGTAAAGGCTAAACTCGCTAAAGGGTATTCAAACACCCTTCTCATGTGTGTCTCGGGCCAACAGGACATGAACCCAGGATGTAGTGGTTAGTCATGCATAATTCAAGAAGGAATTAATTAATAATAAGTAACTAGTATTTGATCATTATTAACTTTGTGTATTATCAGCAATTATTTTTCAATAATTAACGCTGAATAATTATGCAGTTTGAGATTAATAGTTGCCATTAATAATATTATTATGAATAGTTAACATAATGGGTTTATTATTGTCATAAGCTTATATGTACTATTATATATTAATAAAAAAATATAAATAAAGTAAAAAGTAAGAAAATAAAAGTAGTGAATTTATAGTTGTCAAATTGATGGTTCTCCGACGACTGATTTAAGTTTAGTTTAGCATTAATAAATTACCATTAGGGGGAATTTAGTCTATAATTAAACATTATAATTAGAGTTTAATTTATTTATATTATGTAATATTTATGAATAAAATAATTTATTAAAGTAATTATCATGAAAACTTGTAATACTGAAAGATAAGCGAGAGATTTGGACAAGGTGTAGCAGGTCAACAACAAGACTTGGTCGTCATGTGGGCCTTCCTCTCTCCTTCGTGGTAAGTTAATATTATGTATGTATGTCCTTGTTAAGTAAATAAATAGACACAACACAGTAAGTAAAATGTAGCAACACAAAGCAGATCACATCAAACTTTTGTTTATCTTTGTTTACCGCATAATGTATACTGATATATTTTATATATATGTGTGTATAATAATGTATTTGGTAAATCTTTTCTTTCGGACATTAGTCCTTAGTAGTTGACCAAAATGTTTTCCAGTGTATTTTTTTTTTTTAATCGAATCTGACCTTCATTTTTGTTGGAAATTGCTCGTTTTTGCCCCACCCCGACCCCCCATCAATAATGGGGGAGAGCTTGGGAAATCGGGGTTTTGGGATGGGGGAGAACACGAAAACGAGTCGTCTAACTTAACCAAACCCAATCTAACCTAACCAAACCTAGCCAAACCTAACTTAACCTAACCAAACCAAACCTAACCTCTAGCCAGGGACCCCGGAAGGCTTAGCTTAAACTAACCTAACCTCTCCTAACCTATCGTATCCTATTCATTTCCAACTCATGTAAATGGGGTTCAAAAGACTCAAAATCATGAGATGTAAATGTTTCAGTAGTTTTAAACTCTGTGGTGCGCCATGTCCGAAAGTACAATTCCTTAATTAGAAGTGGAAGGACCAGGGATAGGTTCAGGGTCAACCTCTGATGCTTGTTTTTTCTAAATTTACAAGGCAATTTACAGTGCGGGCACTCAACAGACGTATGGAGAACACCGTGATTACGTACTTTCTTAGTAAGATGTTTATAAAGAAAAGTACAATACTGGGTTTGATCTTGGCATATTCAAGCCAAGTTCCTTCATAAACACTATAACTGTAGCACAAGACCAACAACAAACTTCACACGCCACGTTACGCTGAAAATGAAACTGGCGTTGGAAAGAACACGGCCGCATTACTGCCGGAAAGACACAGTAGTGCACCTTAGGTGCCTAATTATGTACAAAACAAAGCATTTGCACAAAAAATGATTATCATATCAGAACTCACTATTTGTTGAAAATAAAGTAAGAAAATAAACAGTAAAACAAATAACTTGTCCGCAGGTCAGTCGTCAATATAAACCATTTTATGTCTGGCTCTAACCTAACCTAACCTCCCCAACGTTTTTATTGTAAATATAATTTTTGTTTCTTACAGGAGATGTTACAACAAAGCTTTGGGAAATTGAACTGCTCCATAACAGATGAAGATGACAACTGGAGCATGGAACAAGAGCTGCCACCAGCACTATCACCAACACTACCACCACCATGGCACTATCATCACTGCCACTACCACAGCACTACTACCTATAGCAAGGTAAACTATAGGAACAGCTCTTATAGCCTATACAGGAAGTCTTTGTGCCCACCAAACTCCTAAGTCAAGTTGTTGTAAATGTGCTGCAGTTAGTCATTTGTCTGTCTGTCGGTCTTCCCTTTTTATATTTTTCGATCTATATAACGGTCAGTGGTTCCCAGCCTGTTGACCGTGGGAGTAATTTGAACCATGTGAGTTCATAATAAAACTAAACATGGCTTGACCCTCCTAGCAGAGTTCCAGAGTTTAAACCAGGGGTCTGCTACCTTCATATTTGTGGCCGGCATTATAGCATCTAAGATATGTGATGAGCGGCCGGCTAAGTTGATAAGGTAAGATAAGGATGTTGGAACACCTAATCTGATACTCTTTGTTAAACTGGTAAATTATACCTGACACTGCTAGTACATAAAATACTTATAACAATTAATGTTGAAAATCTGTTTCAAATCCTTTTGTTTATAAGCAGACAAAGCCATGAGGTACTTATTTCCAGTAGAGTCTTTATGTCAAGAGCATGTGGTGCTCTTAGGGCCAGGCAGTCTCCCATCTAGGTACAGTACTAACGTTGCTTAACTTCAATATTCGGACAAGAAGCGGTGTTTCCAACATGGTAGTACTGTGCTCTTGGTGATGCACAGCTGTAGATCTTGGACTGCAGATTATTATCCTGAAACATATTCACAAAACTGCAAGAGTCATTGTTAGACTTTGGAGAAAATAAATGTGAATCAGGTAACACTAAGGTGTTGACTTGTGTAAAGAGCAAGTACTGTACTGTACCTCTTAAAGCTCAATGACAGTCATAAAAAAGGCAATTGTGGTACTGTAGTAGCTTTTACTAAATTTGAACCAGATATCACAAAAATTGCAGAGGATATTCTATTCAATTGAATTGAATGCGCGTCATAGTAACTATTTCCTCTGTATTGTTCTATGTGAATCATAATTTTGTTGTATTAGTATTTATTACCACCCATTAGGATACTCAACAACTTTTCGTATACCATTACAGTACTTGTCTGAATACAGTACCAGTACAGTATAAAGTTTAGTTCTATATTTCTTAATGCCCAATTTCAAGTTTTATTTAATGCACATTGATAAGTACACTGTGTGGTGGCTTATTTCTTGTTTACAATGTGGCTAATTAGTGTACTAGAAAGGTTGCTGACTCATGGTTTAAACCATCTGAGCTAATGATACTTGACAGAGTTCTGGGTGGCAATGGTCCGCTACCTTATTATCAGCAAACTGGTTATCCTGGTACTTTGCCATTCTCGTCTACCTGTCTCTGTGAAGTGGGTATTTTCACGATGTTGAGCATCAAATAAAAACAGCGCTATCGACTCCACGTGGAAGATAGCTTCCACTGTGCCCTGACTGTGACTAAACCACTGATGCCACAATTGGTGACAAAAAACAATGTCAGCCAACCCACTGAGTTTTAATTAACTTTTTTAATGTTCTTTTTGCCCCTGCTTAAATTATGCACACCTGCTCAGCGTCCATAGTTTTGAGTCCCGAGTTGTTGTGGAGTTGAGTTTATTTATGTGAGATTATAATACACAGCATTTACTGCATTCACAACAGAGGTTTATATTGTTCACATAAACTATGCATGACTTGGAATATTTTATTGTGTGGCAGTTCTATTTTATATTGTCCCTGTAGCTACTGGTACTGTATATACCACTAATAATAATAAAATATTAAAGTATCACACCCAACTGCTCATTCCAGCGACGTTTAGTTTGTTTCATCGAAGAAAGATTTAGACTGGGCAACGGAAGTTATCATATCTTGTCTGGAGGTCACAGAACGAAACAGGTTGGGAACCACTGATCTAACTGCATATGTATGTTTGTTTGTCTGTTTTTCTGTGCCTTTCAGTATATCTATCAATTTATCTATCCATTATCTGCCAGTACCTATCTCAGTCAGTTTTATCTATATTTGTCAATCTATTTATCAATATAAGTATTTGTCAGTCTGTCAATCTATGTACTGTATGTCTATCCATATGGCTTACCAATATCTGTCAGTATCTATTTATTATTTAGAGAATGTATATAAAGGTGATTTAAAACTTGCATTCACAGCATAATTGACTTTTTAGATATTCTAAATATCTTGAATTATTTCAAAGGTCATTAATTAACACTAATTGCTTGAATTTTTTAACTATGAACCAAGATCCTTAATCAGCATATAAAGTAGTACCTTTGTGTAGTTTTTATTATATTTTCTTTATTTATAAGCCACGTCATTTATATGGAGTTTAATAAGTGTTAAAAAAGTGGGGGGTTTTTCTGAGACACGAATTTGTGAGGTCAGACTGTAGCACTGTGCACTGTAGGTGCTGGATAACTAGCATTCTACTGTATATCTACCTGTCTAAAATACTGTATTAAATGTACCACCAATTTAGCTGGGATTATTAAGGCAAAAATAACAGATTATGTCAAGCATGCAAGGCTTACAGTCCCAAGAAAGTTCACATAAACCAAATGCATAAAACAAACAACTTCTGTACTGGATGACTATTAATTTATGGACATATTTTTTTCATAAACTACAGTATTGTGTATACTAATTTTTATTTATTTTTTTGTTACATATGAGTTGACGACTAAACCTTAGGAAATTGAGCAGCACCATCACAACTGAAAATGATAACTGCAGGCTGAGACAAAGAGCTGACATTGTAGAATTTAATTCCAATGAACACTATAACACCACCACTACTACCACAGCACCACCACCACCACATATGGCAAGGTAAACTAAAGGAGTCATTTGTCTCCCTTTCTGTCTTCCGTTTATATCTTTCTATCTACTTAATTGTTTATGTGTGTTTGTGTGTCTATCTGTCTTTTTGTGCCTTGTCTGTCTTTTTGTGCCTTTCAGTATATTTGCCGAAGGCAAATTGTTTACCAGTATTGCGACACTTAACACTGAAACGCGGGTAGTTTCAGCAAGAATATATTATATTTCCATTCAAGTGTTTATTCAAGTCAATTAGGAGGAAATATTATCGTAATACAAAATTTTTTAACTGAAAACCATTCGAAAAGCGATTACGGTAACATCTTTTGAACAACAAAAGAAAGCGAAAGTCGATTGTTTTCGCCATGGTTTTATCCCACTCTCCACTGTAATACGTATGTCATTTGCGCAAAAATATTACATTTCCATGAATGTATTATATCAAGCACAGTATGAATAGAATATCATTGTAATATAACAGTATTTTAACCGAAAACTACTAATAAAATGAGTAACATCTCTTGAACATCGGAAGGTTAGGTAAAGTCTTTTGTTTTTGTCATGTATTTTATCCTATTTTACATTGAAATACATCACATTTCAGCAAAACTACTATTTATTTCTGAGAATATATTCATTCAGGCACAGTTAAGATAAAATACACGTGTGATGTAACAGTTTTTTAACTGAAAACGATTCGAAAAACACGTGTACCGTCTAGCTGATACTCAACAGCTGGTGGTGTGTCGTGCATCGTTGTAAACATTATGAGGTTGAGGTAGATTACCAGGTACAGTGAACCCTCACTTTACGCGGTCAATTGAACCCACGGAGGCCCGCGTAAAGTGAACAACATAACATATGGGATTAAATGAAATAGAGACCGGCTGACCCCCAAACTCCACTTTTTCTGACACAATACCTATGTTCTTGTAAAAATAACATCTTAATTTTATGATGGTACATGCATACAATAATACTTAAGAGAAATAGAGAAATACAGTCGCCAAGTTAATGTCCATTCAAATAATGGACTCAACTCCCTTCCCCTCTTCTCACACTCGCTGGCTCTTCCCTCTCTGAGAAATGTTTGGGGGAAAACCACTAGATTTTAAGGTATAGTAATAAATAATACCTCAAACTAAAGTTAGGATAATATAATTGACATTGCTGGATTCCTTGTAAGACCAGGAATATTTTGAATATAAATGTCATATATTTTGCACAAAAGATAACATATTTACTCAGAGTAAACAAAATAATTGCATTAGATCTAAAATTTGTATGTCTAATGCAAAATCTATGATGTTTATATTCAAAATGATCATCAAATTGTAAGAATTCCAGCAATGTAAATTATATTCTGGCCGGGTAATTTGTTTGAATTTTATGAGCTAAAACAAATATCTTCAGTTAATAAAAAAAAAACATTCTTCACGACACTATCTGTCAATCAAAGTACCCCACCTTGCCTCCTCCCCTCTTCCAACCTCGCCAGATGGTCGGTCGTCCCTCCCTCCCCCCACCCCCCACCAACCCTCCCTACCAGAGAAATGTGTGGGAGAAACCAGAATATTTATCTTTTTAGTAATAAATAATACCTCAGACTAAAGTTAGGATAATATAATTGACATTGCTGGATTCCTTGTAAGACCAGGAATATTTTGAATGTAAATGTCATATATTTTGCACAAAAGATAACATATTTACTCAGAGTAAACAAAATACTTAAAGTACAGTGACCCCTCGTTTAACGAAATTTCGGTTAATGAACTGCTTTCCATAAGGATCTTCAATTCGGTTAACGAAAAAAACTTCGGTTAACGAATTTCTTGCGAACCGACCTCAACATGTTTTTGCTTGCACTGACCGGGCAACCAGCTTTAGTATCAGTCAGCCAAGACATTAATCGGTTCTAGGGCTTAAATTCCTTACTATTTTAGTAAATATCAAGACGTTTATACTATTCAATAATTTTAAAAGTTTAATATTCAATTTTTTAGTCATTTTAACAATTATTGAACATAATTGAAGGTAAAGTGACTAGTTTAATGCGCGGCATCCAGCCTCTTAACACAGCAAACAGGCGTCAGTCTTTGTATCTTTTCAGTGGAGGTAACATCTTGCTTGAGACTCTCTTCAACTAAACGCTTTTTTTCTGTGTTTCCAAGCAAATTATTGGTCATTTTGAAATTTATTTTACATATTGACAATACAGTATATAATGCGGTGCAGTGTTGATTTAAAGAAAATAATCTTGAATTACACCAAGAGAGCTAAAATTTTATGGGTGAAATGGCGCCATGGGGTGACTTCTCTTCCACCCCAATGCCTTCTCTTCTCCCTTCTCCTCCACCACCATTCTAATTCCCATCATCATCATCATTATCCAGGAGCCTTCTACATACGCACCTCAAAGTAAGTGAACGTTTCTACCATTTTTGTTGAATTTAGGAAATTTTCGGTGAGCTGGAACCAATTACCCAAAAACCCATTGAAACAATGGTTTCGGTTAACGAACGACCTTGTGGAATGGATTGAGTTCGTTAAACGAGGGGTCACTGTAGATCTAAAATTTATATGTCTAATGCAAAATCTATGATGTTTATATTCAAAATAATCATCAAATTGTAAGAATTCCAGCAATGTAAATTATATTCTGGCCCGGTAATTTGTATGAATTTTATGAGCTAAAACAAATATCTTCAATAAATAAACAAAATATACTTACTGAAATACTATCTGTCAATCAAAATACCCCACCTCCCCCCCCCCCTCTTCCCACCTGCTCCCTGGGTCCCTCCCTACCCCTCACCTCCACCTTCCCTTCCTACCAGAGAAATGATTGGGTTATAACAGTATATTTCCATTTTTAGTTATAAATAATACCTCAGACTAAAGTTAGGATAATATAATTGACATTGCTGGATTCCTTGCAAGACCAGGAATATTTTGAATATACACTTCATATATTTTGCACAAAAGATAACATATTTGCTCTGAGGAAACAAAATACTTGCATTAGATCTAAAATTTGTATGTTTAATGCAAAATCTATGATGCTTATATTCAAAATGACCATTAAATTGTAAGAATTTCAGCAATGTTATATTCTGGCCGGATAATTTGTATGAATTTTATGAGCTAAATAAAAAAATTATACTTCACCCTCGTATATGAGTGGATGCACTGAGTAAAGTGGGAATTCCAGTTCTGGCAGGGTACCGCGTAAATGTAGAAACTCATAAAGTGAAACCGCATAAAGCGAGGGTTCACTGTATTATATTAAGTGTGAAATATCGAAAAGGTTTTTATTACTGGTATTTTTTGTAGATCAATGAGTACTGTGATACCGTATATGATATGGTAAGTTAGCCTGTGCTAAGAATTTCAACATAGACTACTGAAATCATGTTGTAAGATAACTTAGCCTATTGTAAGTTGGTGAGCTTCATCTGCTGAAGGCACTGCACAACTTTTCATTACTAATTGGTACATATTTTACGTTTCCTTTGTTTATTGGCAGTAAATGGTAAATATTTTTCATGTCTGAAGCTAAAAGTTGCTCCTAACCCTTCTCATCATGCACGGATTCAACCAAACAAAACTATTACCCATGTAGAGGTCGACCCCCAATTTTTTGCCTAAAAATTTGGTCTTAAAAACTCAAACTACACACGAGTATATACGGTATTTATCAATACAAGTCGGTAAATTTACATTTCATCCAACATGGCTCTTGAGTTGAGCAATGCTATCGTAACCATTAACCTAATACTGTATGTTGAATAGCAGAACAGTGGAAATAATGTAAGAAATTTAGCTAGGGAGTTAAGAACATAAGAAAATAAGGAGTGTGCAATAGGCCGATTGGCCTGTGCATAGCAGCTCCTGTCGGGAGTTACAGCCACCCTCTATCGTCCATGAATCTATCTAGTCTCCTTTTAAAACTTTCCAGCGCCCCAGCACTTACTACAAAGTTGCTAAGCTTGTCCCACTCATTTGTGAACCAGTTTCTTCCTATCTCCCTCCTAAACCGTAACTTATCCAACTTAAATCCATTGCTACGAGTCCTATCTTGCTCGGATATTATAAGAACTTTCTCTATATCTCCTTTATTGATTCCTTTCACCCACTTAAATACTTTTATCATATCTCCCCGCACTTTTATATTTCTTGGGAATGCAAGTTTAGTTTCTTTAATCTATCCTGATAGGGAAACTTTCAAAGTCCCGGAATAATTTTCGTCATTCTTCGCTGCACCGACGCCAGTGAATTGATATCCATTCTATAATAAGGGCACCAGAATTGAAAAGCATAATTGAGGTGCTGCCTGACTAGTGCAAAGTATAATTGCAATATAACCTCCGCACTCTTATTACTTACACTTCTTGATGTGAAACCTAATACTCTGTTTGCCTTATTTCGAACATTAACGCACTGTTTTCTAGGCCGAAGGTCCTGGCTTACGAGTACCCCTAGGTCTCTTTCACAATTTGACTTCTCTAGCTCGATGTTGTTAAGGCTGTATACGTTTACAGTATTTGTTCTTCTAATATTAAGTACACTGCACTTGCTGGTGTTGAATTTCATTCACCATTTTTCTGACCACTCCTGCAATTCATTTAAATCTTCCTGTAGTGCATTTGCATCCTGCCGTGAATTAATCTGCCGCCCTATTTTGGTGTCATCTGCAAACTTGCTAATGTCACTGCTGATCCCAGTATGTAGATCATTTATGTAGATCATGAGCAAGAGTGGGCCCAGGACTGACCCCTGGGGAACCCCACTAGTTACACAGCCTCACTCAGATTTAAAACCATCTACGCTGACCCTCTGTGCTCAATCGGTGGGCCATGATTTTATCCAATTTAAAACATTCCCCTCAATACCATGAGCCTTAACTTTTCTCAGAAGCCTCTGATGCGGTACTCTGTCAAATGCTTTGCTAAAGTCTCAGTAAATAACATCGTAATTTTCGTCATTATCTACTACCTCATAGGCTTTCATAAAAAACGTCAGCAGATTTGTTAGACAAGATTTTTCCTTTGTAAATCCATGTTGAGAATCATAGATTACTTTGTTTTTCTCTAAATGCGATCAGATACTATTTGCTAAAATCGATTCAAGAAATTTCCCCACTAACGACGTCAAACTAATCGCCTGGTTATATATATATATATATGTTGCATATTTCATGTAGATCCACAATGGAAACGTGGATAAGATAAATCTTTGTAAAATCACACAGGAAAAATGGAAACAATAGAGCACCTTAGCTTTCGTCTTTATTCAAGACATCTTTAGAGGTAACTGAATTACATAAGTCTCTCTCAGTTCTTGTAATTCAGTTACCTCTGAAGATGTCTTGAATAAAGACAAAAGCTAAGGTGCTCCATTGTTTCTATTTTCCTGTGTGATTTTATCAAGATATGTTTAATTTAATTTAGGTTATATTTAGTTAAAGTAATATTTAATCATTACCTGATATGTAAATAATTTCTCCTGATTTAAATAATAGTCTTGTGTGAGTCTACATTCCTCTGTCTGCGTGCACATCCTACCAGCTACCGTTGAATGTCAAATTACCTGCCATCGTCAGTTCCTTAACGATCCTGACCAAAGAAACACAACCTTCACTATAAACCAGTGATCATGGAGGTGCTCACCAACTAAGGTCAACCATTAATTCCTGACCTCCATCCACATCAGCAAACCTTGAGTATCAATTTATATTGTAGGATATCCTAACTTTATACTTTGTACGTACGGCAATACCTCCATTAGCCGGAACAATTGGTGTAGAGCACTTCAGGGAGTGAGAGATTTCTGGGTCACGAGACAACTCTCTCAAAGTCGGCAAAAATCCCTCGTCCCTGGAATTTTCCGGCTAACGGAAAATGTTATCAGAAGTTCCAGAAATTGGCCATTACGTCATCTCTTGAACCCGGAAAAATATCCTCTGTGGCCAGAATTTTCTGGGTACCGGAAAATTTTTCTCGCAATTTCCGGAAAATGTGCCCGATTTTCATCTCTCAAAATGGGAAAAAACTCCCCCATCCTCGGAATTTCTAGGTACGGGTATCGGAAAATCTTTCAGAATTTTCCAGAAAATATGCTTCTTGGAAAATCGTTCCCAAAGCAGGAATTTTCAGGAAAATTCTGGCTTTGGGAATTATTTTCCAAGAAAATTTCAATTCTGGCTTTCGTAGAGTTGCGGGTTTGAGGGATTCCAGTTAACGGAAATATTACTGTAGTCTGGTGTAATATAAATTCCGAAATTGCCACTTAAGGTAATCACCCACTTCAAGTGTTTATATAATGTGTATAACGTAATGTAAATATTTCTTGTCCTAATGTCAACCAATTAAGGATAAATGTGTTTTTTTGATGGTTTAGACAATTTTAAGACACTTTCTTCTGTGACGTTTCCCTCACAAAAAAACTTAAATATTGTATATCATGGGATCCAGGGGTTAGGTCATTTGCGAGGGAAACATCATAGAAGAAAAGTGTTTTTAAATTGTCTGAGTCATTAAATTAAATACAGAGATTTATAGAATAAATACGGACATATTTTTACACGTATTTAACCATAAAAACAAATAAAGAAAATATATTACATAATTGATAAATGTAAAAGTAAACACTGGCAGAAACAGGTTACAACTCAGTCATGATTATATCATCATTTAGTGCTCTATACCTGGGGGTATAATTACGTGGTAAGCAACATAACATACAGTTTTCTTAGTTATAACTCTGTCATAATTCATGTAACGTGTGCTATACCATTTAATAAATTTTTTGTTAACTGCGGGTATAATGATGTTGTTAAACAACATGCACTATAACTGTGTACGTCATCATTTCATCAGTGTCATGGTTTTGATATTGTAGTGGTGTAAGAGTGGATTTTAATATATTGTGTTTCTTATATTTCTTACCGTAGAGTTCGATACCTTCACACTGGTTACTTACAGGAGATTATGGTGTATCTACGTAGAAGTTCACTCCACCACCCGACATTCCATGATTTATACTTGATAAATGATGATTTAATGAGTTCCATTAATTTCCAACATCCATCTAAGTTATTGGTTATACTTTGATTGATAAGTTTATTGAGATACAAAAAACATTAATACATCTCAAAGGGATGAAGTGACATAAGTCATCCCCACCCCAGTCCAGGAATGTCCCTCTCAGGACTCACATAAATCCCTAATATTTCATATACCTGTAATCAGTTATAGTACATAGTTATATTCTAGATTCAAAATTTCTATATTTCTTTAATATTTCATCTATTTTCCTATTTTTAAACATCCACTCTATTTGCTTAGGGATATTATTTATATGGGCATTTCTATATACATTAAGCAATGGGCATTCCAGTATATAATGTGGCAGGGTATGGGATCTGGATGTTCTACAAACTCTACATTCTTTATCCTGTTCACTTCTCTCAGCTCCAAGTTCCCAATAATATTTATATCCTAATCTTAACCTCATATAAGAACATAAGAACATAAGAAAATAAGGAGTCTGCAATAGGCCGGTTGGCCTGTGCATGGCAGCTCCTGTCGAGAGTTACTACCACTCTCTATCATCCATGAATCTATCTAGCCTCCTTTTGAAACTTTCCAGAGTTCCCGCACTTAATACAAAGTTGCTAAGCTTGTTCCACTCGTCCACCACCCTATTTGTGAACCAGTTTCTTCCTATCTCCCTCCTAAACCTAAACTTATCCAACTTGAATCCGTTGCTCCGAGTCCTATCCTGCTCGGATATTATAAGAACTTTATCTTTATCCCCTTTATTGATTCCTTTCACCCACTTAAATACTTCTATCATATCTCCCCGCACTCTTTGTCTTTCTAGGGAATGCAAGTTTAGTTTCTTTAACCTATCCTGATATGGAAGGTTTCTAAGTCCCGGAATAATTTTTGTCATTCTTCGCTGCACCGACTCTAGTGAATTTATATCCATTCTATAAGGGGCACCAGAACTGAACCGCATAATCGAGGTGCGGCCTAACTAGCGCAAGATATAGTTGCAATAAGACCTCTGCACTCTTGTTACTTACACTTTTAGATATAAAACCCAATACTCTGTTTGCCTTATTTCAAACATTAACGCACTGTTTTCTAGGCCGTAGGTCCGGGCTTACAAGTACCCCTAGGTCTCTTTCACAAGTCGACTTCTCTAGGTTGATGTTGGTAAGGCTGTATACATTATAAGTATTTGTTCTTCCAATATTAAGTACGCTGCACTTGCTGGTGTTGAATTTCATTTGCCATTTTTCAGACCACCCCTGCAGTTTATTTAGATCCTCCTGTAATGCATTTGCATCCTGCCCTGAATTAATTTGCCGCCCTATTTTGGTGTCATCCGCAAACTTGCTTATGTCACTGCTGATCCCAGTATCTAAATCGTTTATGTAGATTATGAACAAGAGTGGGCCTAGTACTGACCCCTGGGGAACCCCACTGGTTACACGGCCCCACTCAGATTTAACACCATCTACACTGACCCTCTGCGTTCTATCGGTGAGCCATGATTTTATCCAATTTAAAACTTTCCCCTTGATACCATGAGCCTTAATTTTTCTCAGAAGCCTCTGATGCGGTACTCTGTCAAATGCTTTGCTAAAGTCTAAGTAAATAACATCGTAATTTTCGTCATTATCTACTACCTCGAAGACTTTCCTAAAAAACATTAGCAGATTTGTTAGACAAGATTTTCCCTTTGTAAACCCATGTTGAGAGTCGTAGATTAATTTGCTTTTCTCTAGATGCGATCGGATGCTATCTGCTATAATTGATTCAAGAAATTTCCCCACTACTGACGTCAAACTGATCGGCCGGTAATTTGACGCTGATGCTCTGTCTCCCTTTTTGAATAGGGGTACTACATTTGCCTGTTTCCACAACTCTGGCACAACTCTAGTGTCTAATGATTTTGTAAATAAGTTTACGAGGGGTCCGCTAATCTGTTCCCTACACTCTTTTAAGGCTCGAGGAAAAATTTCATCCGGCCCTGAATCTTTCCACCTACTCCTATCTTTCCCATATGTAAATTTTGTGTTCATGAGAACATGATGGTAATGTTTCATTGTTTCACTTTTCTCGTATATTTCATTCCTTTTGAAATTATCTTCTATTGATTGTATTTTCCGTAATTTGCTCCTTAATTGCTTCAAGGTTTTTAGTACATATTATGTCGATCTCGGCCTTTTCCGTGGCTCTTTTTGCTATTATATCTACTGCTTCATTAAGACATGTGAAGGGATTATACTTTGTCATAACCAATCAGTCATTACCTTTAGTAATAATAAGATAGGATCACAGGTACGGGCAGATAATTGCACTTAAATTTATTTGTCAAGCATCCATACTATGATTTACAATTTGCATGGATATATGAGTCACTCACATTCCCGCTGTAATAAAATTAATCTTCAATAGTAAAATGTAATTACTTGTACTATTGACCCCAGAATATCTCCTAATATCAAGTGAACATGGTTCAAAATGGCTTGAAAATGCCCATGACATTGGTCAGATTTAAAAAACAAAATCGGTGGGGGGTGAGCCTCAAGACACACATTCTTGGACACAGTCGTATAAAGGAGTTTGAATGTGAGGAATGTGGGAAATATTTCTCCTGGAAGAGAACTCTCAAGACACACATTCTTGTTTGCAGTGGTATAAAGAAGTTTAAATGTGAGGAATGTGGGAAACATTTTGCACTAAAGGGTACTCTCAAGAGACACATTCTTGGACACAGTGGCATAAAAGAGTTTGAATGTGAAGAATGTGGAAAAAGTTTCTCCCAGAAGAGTACTCTCAAACATCATAAACTTGTGCATGCAAAAAACAGAATTCAATAAATGTTTGAATGATTTTAACAGAAGGTAAATGTGACACATACACTTGAATACAGTGATATACATCAATATAAAACCACTTGAACAAACTCAATGAATGTAGCCACTTCTATTTATATTAAACACAAGTTATAATTATCTGCTCTTAAGATGTAAATTTCTTCTACCATGGCCTTAGTGTAGACATTTGGTGTTGGTTAAATATCACTCATAATAATACTCCATTTTGTTTCAAAAGCCTTTTTCATAATATTATTTACAGTACAGTAGTAAGCAAAGGTTAAACTTATCGTCTATGTCTTTAAAATTTCATCTTTACTGGATAAGTAGTGTTGAACATTGATGAACTCTCATTTACTGTAATTTGTGCACCAGTAGTTGTGTCAACTGTGTACGTCTGTCTTTATTTACACGTGACGTAAGTTTTATCACAAGTACGTACCAGGGCTGACGGGATTTCCGACTCTTGTTTACCGAACACGCTGATTGGTTCAACTGCTCGCGTTATGATTGGTTGCGAGAACATGACGTAATATTACTATTTGCTATAATAGAATGTGTGGTGAGGGGTAACGAAGATCCCAGATACAGTAATTATATTATAATAGAATGTGTGGTGGGGGGGTGAGGGGTAACAAAGATTCCAGATACAGTAATTATATTAGAGTAGTCCTCATACTCAGTGACTTTCATTGTTCCTGTCATTAGTTTTATAAATTTCTGAATAATAAACACTGAATCATACACCATTCAGAGTGTTACATGAGATCACATTAGATTTGTATTTTATCAATTGCAATTTGTATTACTTTAGTTCTGCTAAAATATTGCTAGTAAAATGTAGGCAAGGTATTTAAATACATCTACAATTTATTTCTGTGTATTCTATATGGTATTTTAGCCATGAAAAGGCATATTTCCTAAAGTCGGTAATTTACCGAGAGTCGGTGCAGTGATGTCTTTGCTTATCGATACGTCATCAAGTTTTGGCGGTTTACCGAGTAGCAGACAAATTACCGTAGTTGAACCAATCAGCGTGTTTGATAAACAAGAGTCGGAAATACCGACAGCCCTGGTACGTACATTAACACGGGTAGTAAATCATCTTGGTAAAGTAGTACAGTGGTGGTAGACCTTTTGTTATAGCCAAGGTGTTGTCATCATTTCACGGAAGCTCTTCAATCTCTGTTGAAATTGTACGTAAATATTTGATAAGTTTTGCTCAACTCTGACGAGATATTTTGATATTTTATCTTGACTAAAATGGTTGGTAGTTTTGATTCATGTTTTAAATATATTCATTCATCACATACAGATATATGGTACCATTGTCTGGTAAGTATTGGTTAGGGTTCATATACAGGTAGTCGTCGACTCACGACCTATGCGACTTACGTCTGTTCGACTTTACGACCGGCGGTACGACAGTTTTGGCCCCAGCCCCAGTGTAAATAATAAACCAATTGTACTGTAGTATGCAGTGATTTACTTAAACCTGACGACCGTAACAATAATGAACAAAGAAAATGTTGATAAAATATGACTTAAAGATGATTATATTATCATTACACATTACAGTATAATATACGTAAGGTAATTATAACATAGGCCGACTTACGACCAGATCAACTTACGACCGGTCGGCCGTAACCAATCTAGGTCGTAAGTCGACGACTACCTGTATAGTACCTAGTGTTATGGGGCAGATGAACTTTAACACCTCTTAACTGCATATAATATTGTGTTTAATACAGTGACCCCTCGTTTAACGAACGCCTCGGTTAACGAAATTTCGGTTAACGAACTGCCTTCCATAAGGATCTTCAATTCGGTTAACGAACAAAAATTCAGTTAACGAATTTCTTACGAACCGACCTCAACATATTTTCGCTTGCACTGACCAGGCAACCAGCTTTAGTGTCAGTCCGCCAATACATTAATCGGTTCTAGGGCTTAAATTCCTTACTATTTTAGTAAATATCAAGAAGTTTATACTTTTCAATAATTTTAAAAGTTTAATATTCAATTTTTTAGTCATTTTAACAATTATTGAACATAATTGAAGGTAAAGTGACTAGTTTAATGCATGGCATCCAGCCTCTTAACACAGCAAACAGGCGTTAGTCTCTCTCTGTTTTCACTGGAGGTAACATCTTGCTTGAGACTCTCTTCAACTAAACGCTTTTTTTCTGTGTTTCCAAGCAAATTATTGGTCATTTTGAAATATATTTTACATATTGACAATACAGTATATAATGCGGTGCAGTGTTGATTTAAAGAAAATAATCTTGAATTACACCAAGAGAGCTAAAATTTTATGGGTGAAATGGCGCCATGGGGTGACTTCTCTTCCACCCCAATGCCTTCTCTTCTTCCTTCTCCTCCACCCCCATTCTAAATCCCATCATCATCATCATCATCATCCAGGAGCCTTCTACATACACACTTCAAAGTAAGTGAACCTTTCTACCATTTTTGTTGAATTTAGGAAATTTTCGATGAGCTGGAACCAATTACCCAAAAACCCATTGAAACAATGGTTTCGGTTAACGAACTTTTCGGTTAACGAACGACCTTCTGGAACGGATTGAGTTCGTTAACCGAGGGGTCACTGTATATTGTTCAGTTTGCATTTTGTACCTTAGTTAGGTAACTCTTGTTGGTTATATATAAATTCATCCTTGGGTAGTCATTTTTTTAAAGTAGCCAATGCTGAAATGTCAAACTCTGGGTTAAAATTTGTTTTTTGATCATGTCAAGCAGAAGACTTGTTTAAATTAGCATACAGTATTTAGATATTTGCTGTTCTCATATACAGTACAACTTTTCTTAATAGTACTGACATGTGTTTATCTAACAATTGTATTTAAAAAATGATTGCTACAAGAATGGCATTAATTTTGTGGACATGAATATAAAGTTTTATGTTAATACAGGCCGTCCCTAATTTACATCAGGGATAAGTTCCTGGACCCATAGTTTAGGTTAGGTTAAAGCCCATACAAAACAGCAGTAATATCCCATATATAACAAATAATGTAAATAAAGTGATGATAAAATAATGAAAAAATAATGGGATTTTAATTTAAAAAATTTGCAGTGAATGTATTGGGATCCCGTTCATAAGTGCGGGTGATGGTAAGTCGGACGGTCGTAACTCGGGGACTGCCTGTATACACTTTATGTTTGGCCATGATGTCATGGTCACGTTGACTGCTAGTCTGTTTTAACTAATGATTCTTATTAAACTCCACGACCGCAGAACATTAGTGGGTTAGTGACCCCCGAGAAGAAGACGTGTTTTCTCCATAGACGCTTACACTTGTCCCGCCTTTGTGAAGAAGACAGTTGTCGATCAGTTGTTATTCCACTTTCTCCTGGGAAGCTCAATCTTGAATTAGTCTGTGTAAATCAACTCAAGTAATTCGCCAGACCTTTGTCAACTGAGGGTCATCCTTGAATGAGTAACCGTTAGTTTGTTTGTGATTACTGTCATTGCGTGAGTAGCGATCACTGGCAACTCGGGGGATATAGTATATACCAAGGGATGAGGCAGGGCGAGCGTCCCCTGACGCCGCTCCAATGTTTCTCCAGGTATGTTTATGTGTAGTCATTCAGTTTGATTCAGTCAATTGTCGTGAATATCAGTGTTCATGCTTCAACAATTGAATTGTCATTCTCCCAGTGTAAGAGTAATATAACGTAAATATGTCTGTCGTACCTAGACAAGCGATTTATTGTGATTGTGTTGTTCATGCTTCCCAGTCCCTCCCCTGATGCCGCTCCAATGTTTCTCCAGATCCAATTGTGACTCTTGGATCACTTGACAACTGCCCCGGATGTAGTAGCTACTCAGCAGGGAACAATATATGAAATGATGGCACCGATGCGGCCTGATTAACATGCTCCACTGCCTTGTAGTGCCCGACCCCAGACTCGCCATGTGTCTTGCTACCACTGACCACAACAACGGTCTTGAATCTGAGTGTTCTACACTGGGATGCACCCTGGAAGTATATGTCCACAGAGAGTGTTGTAACATGCATGTTAGGGATAATTAGTTGGAAATAATTATCTTATGTTCGGTAGTGGACCCACGTATCTGCTGGTTTCAGTATTAACATGTATGTTAAGTAGAAGTACCCACTTGGAGTGGCAGTAAAGTAATGTACAAGGAGTGCCATGTAATATGTATTGTGAGTAGGGCCAAGGAACCGATCCTACTATGCCATGTAATGTAACACCAGTAAGGTTCGGTGCAGTACGAGTGTAAGGTCTGAGTAATTACTGTTGAGTAAAGAAATAAGAAAATAAGTAAAGAAGAGAGTACTGAGTCTGCAATAAGCCCCGGAGTTGAACCTGGTAGTTATAAATTCATTATATATCTTTTTCCCTTTGATTTCATTTCAATAAACTTGTTCTTGGAGTATTGTGGGTGATTTTTGGGTTAAGTGTGATTTGTAAAAACCATTCCTCCGTGCAGTGACCAGTGAAGTAAGTAAAAAGAATATATGATGGAACTGAGTAAGAGTAAGAACTAAGACAAGAGAAGTAAGTAAGATAAGGGTAGTGTAGGTTTTGGAAAACACGCGCCCTTTCAATGATGTGCCCCAAACATAAATATCTTACTGAATGAGATATACTGTAAATATTCAACTATTGCTGAATATTTTATTACAACCCCAATATTGTAGAACATGTGTATAGTAATGGCTGGTCTTCAGATACTGTATGTGGATGTCTCAAATTAATATTGTTGTAATTGCCCTAAAATTTATTATGAGTAAAGAAGCATTAAAATAATAGGTTTTTGTATTTATGGAATTTAATGGGCACAATGAGAAGAAGAGTCCATGGCTGGTTTATTTTTTGAGTTGAGAGCCAAATGTTAGATTGGTCTGGACAACGCCCGGGGAGGAGCCAAGGTAATATTTATGATAATTTACTGTTTTATGACCTTAATTATTGCTGGAAATGAGTCTAGATAGAATATTATTAAATAACACGATGGCAAGGGTTGAAGGTGACTGCCAATAACTCATAGAGATGAGTATTTTATATATGATTTTGGGTCACTAGTGTAAGTGGAGTCGGTATTTATTGTCCAGATCACTTTCCTGGTGACTGTTTTAGCGTTTGTTTGACCAAAATTCAACATTGTCTTTGTTATATATGAAGCTTTAACCCTGTACTGTACTGATCTATATTATACAGTACTGTACTGTATTTCAGTTGTAGCATTAATGAGGGACATTTGTACTGTACTGTACTGATCCATATTATACTGTACTCTTCTGTACTGTTTTGATCCATATTATACTGTACTGTTCTGTTCTGATCCATATTATACTGTTCTGATCCATATTATATTGTTCTGTTCTGTACTGATCCATATTATACTGTTCTGTTCTGTTCTGTACTGATCCATATTATACTGTTCTGATCCATATTATACTGTTCTGTTCTGATCCATATTATACTGTTCTGTTCTGTACTGATCCATATTATACTGTTCTGTTCTGATCCATATTATACTGTTCTGTTCTGTACTGATCCATATTATACTGTACTGTTCTGTCCTGATCCATATTGTACTGTACTGTTCTGCCCTGATCCATATTATACTGTTCTGATCCATATTATACTGTACTCTTCTGTACTGCACTTGGGGGTTAATATTCAGGTTCTATCTTCACACAGTCAAGGACGTAGTTTTGGAGTGTGTGGCCATATGTCTGGCCACACACTTTATGTTTGGTCTTGTTCACATCTGCCTGAGGGACGTACTGCCAGTGTGTGTGGCCAGACATATGGCCACACACTACATATTGTGTTGTTCACATCTGCTTGAGGAACATACTGCCAGAGGCACTTATATCCTAACCTTAGTCTCTCAGTTACAACATCTTATAATGTAGTGATGTTGTTACTTGCTCCATATACATGTTTCACTTGATACACCTCATCATGCTAAAATATGGATCGACTAATGCCTGTTAGCATTCACCTGCTTGCATTCATAAGAACTTTGAACAAAGTGGCACTTTAAGCTAAGGTTTCTTTGCTCATAATTAATTTCAGATCAATAAGATCAATATTAAGGGAGATATATAGACTTTACCCTTCAATTTATAGAAATAAATGTAGCTGTAACACCATTATTAATGGTTCATCTGATGTACAGTACGGTACAGATGTCCATCATTAATACTACAACTGATGTACAGTACAGTACAGATGTCCATCATTAATACTACAACTGATGTACAGTACAGTACAGATGTCCCTCATTAATGCTACAACTGATGTTCAGTATAGCACAGTACAGTACAAAACAGATGTCTTTCATTAATGCTACAATTGTTGTACAGTATAGCACAGTACAGGTTAGTACAGCACAGCACAGTTCAAAAGAGTACAGTTCAGTACAGTATAGTACAGTACAGTACACTACAGTACAGTACAGTACAAAACAGTTCAGAACAGTACAGTACAGTACAGTACAGTTCAGTACAGCACAGTTCAGAACAGTACAGTACAAATGTCCCTCATTAATGTTGCAACTGATGTACAGTACAGTACAGTTCAATACAGAACAGAACAGTACAGTACAGATGTCCCTCATTAATGTTACAACTGATGTAAATAAATGTATCTTTAACTGGTGAGTTAAAAGTGAGTTATAATAGGAGAAAGTTATTTATTTCCTTGTTTACAACGACTGATTTAGCTGAGAACTATTTACATGAATGTGTTGTGAGGTTGGTGATGTAGTCACTGAAGAGCGGCGACGTACAGTACAGTATCTGCAAAAAAAAGAAAAGTTTCCATTGATAGGTATATTAATACACCCTGTACCTGTACCCTAGTGGCAGGAATGTGGACTGAGGACGACTATATGTACGGTAATAACACAGTAAATATAGTTTATGCCTTTAGAATAATTCAAGTGGAAATATAAGGCACTAGAGTGTGAAGTAAGAATAGTTACCCCTAAAACCTTCCTCTCATCAAAACCTTATTCTTCCTCTCATCAAAACCACCTTTTTATTCTTATTCTTATTATTCTTCCTCTCATCAAAACAAAAAGGAAAGAATGAAAGATTGAGGGAAGAAATAAAAATTGTAAGGGGGTGTAGTGGAATTCTCCCCTACAAACGCTGTTTGTCGCTGAGTAGTCGACCCCACCAATTCCCCAGTGTATGCCTCGTGGTCTGGGTCAACCAGCGCCGCCATACATCACGGAGCGGGGGTCAACTGCTAAGCCACGCCTACCCCTGCTATTTAAGACCTGACCTCGTGGTGATCTCTCTCTTTCTACCTACACCAACCAGCCAGCAACACCACCACCTCTGCTGCCTGGCGGCCTTCGCTCCTCCTCCGCCTGCCTGGCGGTCCTCTCTCCCGCCGGCGAGCATGGCGACCCACAAGCTGTCCTCCTGTGAGCATCCTCACCAACCAGCTCTCTCTACATCACGCTTGTAACCATGCTGCCTTCCCAGCACCAAGCTGCATTGTACATCCAATACAACATGTATATAGAAAGCACATCGTGAGTTTCCTTTCTCCATCCCATCCTGAGTGTGAACCAAACATCTGAAACCCCACAGGGGTTTTCCACGATACGATACGATACGATACAAAGTCTTTAGTTAAGAGGTGAAAGAAGATTATTAGGGGTTGAAGGAAAAGTGGTGAAACTGAAATACAGTAGGAGTAAAAAGAATCTGGGCTCAACCAGATCGCTTCATCTTTCTTATTGGTGTTTTATCTTTGTTCTGCTCCCTTGGGTCGTCAGACCTTTCCACCGAGTACGAAGTCTTTAGTTAAGAGGTGAAAGAGGATTATTAGGGGTTAAGGAAAAAGTGGTGAAACTTAAGTACAGCAGGAGTAGAAAGAATCTGGGCTCAACCAGATCGCTTCATCTTTCACCTTTCCACCCTGGAGCCTACTTTTCTAAAGTAATTTTGGATGCCATCAATTTCTACGAATTACGTAAATTTATGTAATTACTTCATTAATTACAGGAATAATCAAATAAGCCTTTAATACCATACCCTACTTTATATTTACTAATTAATAGCATTATCAGAATGAATAAACCTTCACACAAAACTAACTAATTAAATTTAATAATTACCCCTAGTACATTTGGTGATATAATATAATAGTTACCCCTAAAACCCTCTCAATTATCTGTTTTCAAATATAAGTTACCTACTCCGTCTTCTGTGATGAAATATAATAGTTACCCCTTAACCATCTTCTGTGATGAAATATAATAGTTACCCCTTAAACCTTCTTCCTCTCATCAAAACATACACCATCTTCTTTCTTCTTCTTCCTCTCATCAAAACATACACCTTCTTTTTTCTTCTTCCTCTCATCAAAACAAAAAGGAAAGATTGAAAGCTAGAGGGAAGAAACAAAATTCGAAGGGGTGGTTAATTTTCGCCACCTGTCCCCAACCCAGCCCCCGATACGATACGAAGTCTTTAGTTAAGAGGTGAAAGAAGATTATTAGGGGTTGAAGGAAAAAGTGGTGAAACTGAACCCTGTAAGCCTAGTTTACTTATATTACTTTAGGATGCCACCATTTTGGGGAGCTACATGAATTTTTGTAATTATATCATTAATTACAGTAATAATCAAATAACACTTTAATGCCATATTCTATTTTATATTTACAAATTAATGCAATGTTCTTATAAAAGATACTTTCACAGAATCTAGTGAAATTATTAAATATAATTGTTTTATGGGATAAAATATAATAGTTACCCCCCCTTTGAGTTCTGTCATGAAATATAATAGTTACCCCTTCTTAGTTTTCTGTGATGAAATATAATAGTTACCCCTTAAACCTTCTTCTTCTTCTTCCTCTCATCAAAACACTAATCCTTCTTTCTTCTTCTTCCTCTCATCAAAACACAAGGGAAAGATTGAAAGCTAGTAGGAAGAAACAAAATTCAAAGGGGTGGTTAATTTTCGCCCCTGCCACCAACCCTAGTTTACTTATATTACTTTAGGATGCCACCATTTTGGGGAGCTACATGAATTTTTGTAATTATATCATTAATTACAGTAATAATCAAATAACACTTTAATGCCATATTCTATTTTATATTTACAAATTAATGCAATGTTCTTATAAAAGATACTTTCACAGAATCTAGTGAAATTATTAAATATAATTGTTTTATGGGATAAAATATAATAGTTACCCCCCCTTTGAGTTCTGTCATGAAATATAATAGTTACCCCTTCTTAGTTTTCTGTGATGAAATATAATAGTTACCCCTTAAACCTTCTTCTTCTTCTTCCTCTCATCAAAACACTAATCCTTCTTTCTTCTTCTTCCTCTCATCAAAACACAAGGGAAAGATTGAAAGCTAGTAGGAAGAAACAAAATTCAAAGGGGTGGTTAATTTTCGCCCCTGCCACCAACCCTAGTTTACTTATATTACTTTAGGATGCCACCATTTTGGGGAGCTACATGAATTTTTGTAATTATATCATTAATTACAGTAATAATCAAATAACACTTTAATGCCATATTCTATTTTATATTTACAAATTAATGCAATGTTCTTATAAAAGATACTTTCACAGAATCTAGTGAAATTATTAAATATAATTGTTTTATGGGATAAAATATAATAGTTACCCCCCCTTTGAGTTCTGTCATGAAATATAATAGTTACCCCTTCTTAGTTTTCTGTGATGAAATATAATAGTTACCCCTTAAACCTTCTTCTTCTTCTTCCTCTCATCAAAACACTAATCCTTCTTTCTTCTTCTTCCTCTCATCAAAACACAAGGGAAAGATTGAAAGCTAGTAGGAAGAAACAAAATTCAAAGGGGTGGTTAATTTTCGCCCCTGCCACCAACCCTGCCCCCTAGAGCCTAGTTTACTTATATTACTTTAGGATGCCACCATTTTGGGGAGCTACATGAATTTTTGTAATTATATCATTAATTACAGTAATAATCAAATAACACTTTAATGCCATATTCTATTTTATATTTACAAATTAATGCAATGTTCTTATAAAAGATACTTTCACAGAATCTAGTGAAATTATTAAATATAATTGTTTTATGGGATAAAATATAGTAGTTACCCCCCCTTTGAGTTCTGTCATGAAATATAATAGTTACCCCTTCTTAGTTTTCTGTGATGAAATATAATAGTTACCCCTTAAACCTTCTTCTTCTTCTTCCTCTCATCAAAACACTAATCCTTCTTTCTTCTTCTTCCTCTCATCAAAACACAAGGGAAAGATTGAAAGCTAGTAGGAAGAAACAAAATTCAAAGGGGTGGTTAATTTTCGCCCCTGCCACCAACCCTGCCCCCTAGAGCCTACTTTACTTATATTACTTTAGGATGCCACCAATTTCGCGAGTTACATGAACTTATGTAATTACTTAATTAATTACAGGAAGAATCAAATAAGGCTTTAACACTAAGCACTAATTCATATTTACTATTTAATAGCATTATCAGAAAGAAGAAATATTCATACCAAACTAATTAACTTATTAATTTTGGGTGTTAACTATTATACTTCTTCACAGAAGGTGTATGAGGGGCAACTATTATATTTGATCATAGAAAACTGAGTGGGGGTAACTATTTTATTTAATTAGTGAATATTGTACACGTTTTCATTTTTCTATTAAACTTTATTATATATTGACAGTCTTGGCCTGTCCTGCACTGTCCACAAGAGATTTGAAGTAGTTTGGTTGGTTGGTGATATAGAGAGAAGAGAGCATTAGCTCTGAGAGTGCAGTACAAGGACGGTCTTCGTCAAGCCAAGTTATTCTATTTGATGTTTTCTCAAGGCTTTTTATATTAGAGGAGTCCCTCCATGATCTTTGTGTCACTAGAAGGATGATACCCATCTTTTTATCTTCCTGTAAGATGGACCTCCTGTCTTATATAGACTTTGAGTTTTATTTTTGGTAATATTGAATATTTTTGTTATTTCTCCTATATTTCTCTATATATTTATATTTTGCTTCATTTATTTAGTTTTAACTTATATTTGCTAATTACAATTTAAAAATAAATGAACATTTAACAATTGTTCACTCAATTATTTAGATACTTTGTATAAACATTTAATATTTAGGAGTGTGTCACTTTGGTAAGGGAAACTATGTCAAGTCCTGTAAGTTTATTTTACTCTCTCCTCTTCGTCACAGATCGTCTTCTTACTTGTACTTACTTCACACCCCAGTGCCTTATATTTCCTCTTGAATTATTCTAAAGGTATATACTATATTTACTGTGTTATTACCGTACATATAGTCGTCCTCAGTCCACATTCCTGCCACTAGGGTACAGGTACAAGGGTGTATTAATATACCTAATCAGTGGAACTTTTCTTTTTTTTTTGCAGATAATGTACTGTATGTCATCGCTCTTCAGTGACTACATCACCAACCTCACAACACATTCACGTAAATAGTTCTCATTTAAATCAGTCTTTGTATCAAGTTAATAATTAACTTTCTCCTATTATAACTGACTTTTTACTCACCCTGTTAAAGCTACATTTATTTACTGTTCTGTACTGAATTGTACCCCTTCAGGCGACCACCCAACTGAATACACCCCAGCCTGCCAATCTACAAGCAGCATTCACCGAAGAACAAATAAAACAGATGATCACTATTATGACAGTGACTTTCTCTACGATAATACAGAAACAAGATACCAGCACCGAAAATATAATAAACGACAACTACTTTGAGAAAGGAACTACTCCCTCCTCCCCCACGTCAGCCACCCAGATGGAATACCAAGAAAGCAAATTGGAAATTTTATCAAGATGAACTCCAAAAATGGTTTTCGAACTATGAACCAGCAGAAGATATTGACCAACTAAACCAGGACCTTACTGATGCCATACAACACGCAGCAGAGAAAGCAATACCAAAAACAAACCCTACAAATAGATACCACAAAGACTACTGGTTCTACAATAACGAGGTCAGAGAACATAATCACAGAATCAACACATTCAGAAGACATCTCCGACAATACCCTTCCCCTGAGGGAGTGAAACTCTTGAGAGCTGCTGTCCAACATGCTCGTCAAATTACTCAGAAAATTAGGGAAGACAAATGGCTCGAATGGTGTACAACCTTTAATGCACATACCAGCTTGAGTGAACTCTGGAGAAAACTCAGGATAGCAACAGGAAAACTGCCCAGAACTTTAGCCCACCCCCAGCCACTACAGGAAGCAAATCGCTTGGCAGAGCACTTTGCAGAACGCTCCTCATCAGCTCAACTACTTCCTGAAATAAGACTTCATCTACAGCAAGTATAAGAGAGTAGTAGTAGTCAGACTTGCAATTGAACAAACTGACACTACAGACTGTCTGTTTACTATAGAAGAAATCAGAAGGGTCAGGAAAACAAGTAAAGACACCGCTCCTGGCAGTGATGGTATGACCTATTCATCGCTCAGCAATGCAGGACTAGCTGGTGAACTTGCTCTCCTAACAGTTATCAACGCATCATGGTCAGCAGGCAAACTCCCGTCAGCTTGGAAAAGGGCAAACATTGTTCCTATTCCCAAACCCAATGATCCCCAGAATTTCAGACCAATATCACTAGCAGCATGCATCGGCAAAACCGCCGAAAGGATGGTCCTTACACGACTCCTCTGGAAAACTGGACCACTTCACCACAATATCTTTGGATTCACCAAAGGTGTCAGAACTGCACACAGTTTGGCCACTCTCCTGGGATCGATTGGTCAAAATAAGGCAATCGTAGTATTCCTTGATCTAGAGAAAGCATTTGAGCTGACAAATGCACAGGCCATTGTAACCACTCTGGCCCGGAAAGGCGTCAAGGGATGCCTACTGGCTTGGATTGCTGACTATCTCCAAAACAGAACAGCAAGAGTTACCTGTCAAGGACAAGTCTCAGATCACCAGAGACTGGAAAATGGCACACGACAAGGAGGAGTTCTTAGTCCAACTCTCTTCAACATCCTCATGGAAAACTGCTATGCTATGCTGACGACTTAGCACTGAAAGTAAAAGAAACCAGATCAGCAAAGTCCAAAGAGCACTAGACCTCATCAGTGAAGAATGTACGAGTCTCGGGCTCAAGATATCAATCCCCAAATCGAAAGCCATGAGGATTGGACACAATGAGCCGGTGACACAACTTCAAATACAAGGTATTGCCCTACAATGGGTCAATGTATACAAATACCTGGGCATCTGGATTGACAAATGCCTCAAATTTGACACTGAGATAAACTATCTAAGAGACCGAATAGGCAAGAGAGGCAACAAGATGAGAGGCATAACAGTCCTAAGAATGCTATATATGCACGCCATTCGATCATTAACAGACTATGCGACACCGGCTCTTAACACACTGTCTGAGGGGAAGTGGGCGAAATTGGAGTTTGCCCAGAATAACGCTATGAGAGTCATTGTCAAGGCACCTATGTGGACAAAAATTGAAAACTTACACATGAAGACAGTTCTTGCATCTCTCCAAGCCAAGCCAGAGCGGAACGATTAACAGCGAGCTTTGCAACAAAAATGTTTACCAGGGCTAGGGAAAGTGACATCAAGAATGGACTGAACCTTAACAGAGATGTCTTTAACAAGAAAACATGGCTATTGTGAGCAGCTGACGCTGTAAATCGATTGAAATTGAAAGACAATCCTCAGCAAAGGACCTGATACAATGAGTCCAGACTCCAGCACCCCAGCACCGTGGGAGTCCCCGCCAGCAATCTTCAACATTCTACAAACTGGGACAAGAAAGGTTGACTGTAACCCACATGAGCTCCGACAGATAGCAGAGAGAAACATGAAGTCTCTAACATCTCACAATAGTACAGTGTATTACACAGACGGTTCCGTAGAGACCACCAGTACGAAGGCACGAGCAGCCTTCACTACAGAAGGAGGTAACACGTCCCTTTGGAGAACCTCAGATGGATGATCTACTCTGCAAGTTGAGCTAGCTGCCATACTTGGAGCCCTAAGACATGCTTCCATAAACAGTCAACAAGGCGTTGTAATACACACTGACTCACGATGTGCTATTGAAGCACTACAATGCAGAGAGCCTAGAGACAACAATCATCTCATAACATCCGTTATTGGACTACTGAAGGTTTAAAACTACAAGATCGGCAAGTTATCATTAACTGGGTGCCAAGTCATTTCGGAATCCCAGGGAATGAACAAGCTGATGCTGCTGCCAAGGCTGCGTTAGGACAGCCAAACATTGAGATGAACATCCCGCCCAGTCAGGAGCAGATAAAGACGACCACAATAACACAAACTGCCCAGTGGAAAATAGGCAAACATAGAAGATTAATACCAGTATCACGATCGGCCAGATGGTACTATCTGGTCACGAATTATGAGAGACCACCACTTATGAAGGATATAACAAGAAGGGAAGAAGTCAACTTCCACCGACTGAGACTGGGATACCCATGCATTTGAGAAATAATTGTACCAGTACCAGCAGAGCAGCGCATATGCAAGACCTGTGACAGCGGGGCAAAAAACACACTGCAGCACTACCTCATAGTGCCCTGGAACACAATTATCTAGGAGAAACATACAACCCCCTATCACAGCAGAGAAGGTTGCCAGAATGCTAACCACCAACCACTCTCAAGAAACCCTACAGTTTCTTACCGAGCATCCACCCCCCACACTAGTGGTGGAGATGTACATTTAACCAAAAAGACGCTGGTGTTTTATCCCAGCAGTGGGTGGACCAGCAGTTTACCTTAAGGTCCGCGTAGGTAATATTCCTACAAATCTATAATAAAAAAAAATATATATTATTTTAAACAAGCCTCACTAACGCCAGCCTTTCCTAGCTGCTAGAGTCCTCTAGTGCAGCACTGTTGACGGAAGACAAAAAACCTCGTCTCCGAAAGGTGGATAACCCACTATATATTTAATCAGTGAACTTGGAGAAAAATGCAAGTGCTCAGTCGCAGCCAATATAGTAAATATTGACCTCTTTGTTAATTTTTGTTTTAATTTTTCTATTAAACTTGTTTATATATTGAGTCTTGGTCTGTCCTTCACTGCCGACAACAGTATTGAAGTAGTTAGGTTGGTTGGTGATATAGAGAGAAGAGAGCATTAGCTCTTGAGGGTGCAAGATAAGGGTACAGTACAAGGTAAAGTTCTCAAGTGGGAAGTATAGGAGAAGGTTGACAGCAGGTGGGCTATCCACCTTACGGAGACGAGGTTTCTTGTCTTCCGTCAATAGTGCTGCATTAGAGGACTCTAGCAGCTAGGAAAGGCCGGTCTTAGTGAAGCTCATTTAATAGAAAAATTATAAAATTTACCTTGAGATCAATAGTTATTGCGGCTGCGACAGAACACTTCCCTCCAAGTTCACTGATTAGATAAAAGTTACCCCTCAGCCTCTCATTGGGTAAAAGAATGTGGTCTGGTGGTCTATCTATCTATCTGTAGTTACTAATACGCAAGATTAGATTAACATTTGGTTTAAGTAATGATTTTAACCTCACCTAAACACAAACTCTTTAAATAACTAGATTCACTTATATTTTAATTATCTGGATTAATTATGATTATTTAACCTATAATATTCTAATTACCTGGATTAACTGATTAATCCACCTAACTAATCCACCAAGGTTAAAATTAATCTTCACCTATATTTAACTGACGATTATTTGACAATTGTAAGCAAAGTTAATTAAGCTGTGACGTAACTACATTCTGAATGCCTATTGGTTGAAACAGTTTATTTATCCATAAAAATAGATACACAGTCAATTAAAAATAATATGTCTGAGCCAGTTGAGAACCTGAGCACTCTTGAAGGCACCTGATAAATACTGAACATTTATCAGAAGGAAGTATTTTGTAACATTTAGTATCATCTAGAATAGTACATTATTTAAAGGGCCTCTTACCTTGAGTGTGTCGTACTGTGAGTTCAATATTGCTGGATATGACTCATTTATAAACCTTTCTCAAGAATCTTGCAAAAGGGGCGTAGTTATCTACGCAAGGCAAGACCTTAGAGCCAGCCAGGCGAGGGTACAGGGAGAGGATGTTTTTGAAGAGTCCAAGTGGTGTAAAATTAAACTAAAGGGAAGGGACTTGCTTATTGTCGGGTGTATCTACAGATCCCCAAACTGTGGCCCACTAAACCAAAGGAACTTTAGAGCCTTAATAGACAATGCAGCAATGCTCAACCCTAGCCACCTCCTTATCATGGGGTACTTTAACTATGGCGACATCGACTGGGGAAACGAGTTCACCCCAAATGACTTGAATAATCCTGCTACTCTTTTTGTAGAAACTCCGAGAGATAATTTTCTGTTCCAACATGTAAGAGACCCGACCATTGGCAGGTAGGTAAATAGAATTGGCAGGTGTGAGCAGGCATGGGGGAACTGTGGGTAGGCGTGCTCTTAACTTTAAAACACCTCAAAAACGTTTCCTTAACTTCAAAACACCCCAAAAACGTTTCCTTAACTTCAAAACCTCAAAAACATTATTATTCACTGTGTTAATAATCTTCCTAACGTTCACACAGCTGCAATGTTAACTAATGTTTATTCAATGTAAATTAACGATAAATAAAAAATATTGTCATTGAATAATTTATTATACAAGGGAACATTTTATTATTTAAAAAAATTACAAAATTTTTCAGATGGCTATTAAGTGTTAAATAAACCTCCACACTCCGACTGGTTGATACTGACAGTTAACAGTCTATGGTTCCTTGTTCACAGCCAGTCTACTCGAGGTACAAATACGACTATGTGTGAGTCCTACTCGAGCTTGAAGTCGTACTCGAGACAGAAGGTCGTAGTCGAGATACATATTCTAAAACCCATACATAAACATACATACTTGAACATATGCATATACACATTGACAAAATCATACATAAAACTTCATTTAATCTAAGATGGGAAAAATACAGTAATGTAGAATATATTTATTGTCTTTTATAATTAAGATTATTATTAATTCTCAAAGGTTCCTACGTTAAGTTTTCCTCCTAACTGGTGACGTATCTAACTGACTCACTTAAGATACCACACAAAGGATACTCAAAGGTTCCTATGTTAAGTGTTCCTCCTAGCTGGTGATGTATCTAACTGACTCGCTTAAGTTACCACACAGACTTTACCTTAATTAGACACATTCACTTAACACCAATTAGGAGACAAAATTACCTCAAAATCTACATAAATTGGACCTTAGGTAAATTGGGACACCTATTATATATCCCATTTAGTTACACCATAAAATAGGACATCTCAACTATCACCCATTACCATTTCAACAAATCAACAGCGCAACAGCGGAATAAAATCAGAACACCACCATTTCTCAGTCGAATTAAAACTGAAATGCAAAAATTAAGCGTTTCGAAGATTCTAATGGACACAAGATTAAAGTCATAACATTCCCCGGCGATCCAACACTGGGTCAGTAAAATTGTTATTCTTCTTAAACTGTTAGACTACACAAGAGAATTATATTCCTGTCGACGTCAACTACCAGACGATCTTCCCAATTATTAAAACAACGATAACAGATACAATTTATCCTTGGGGCCTAGGTCAGAAAAGATGTTTTTATTATTTTCACGATAAATCTCTAAACACCAGGAATGTTTGTGTCTTGGTTGTAGCGTACCCAGTCACTTCTGAAAGCTACAGTACAGAACTTGGGCATTACAGTATTAAGTGAAATACCTAACTGGATTCTCAACACGATACAGAATTCTAACAAGAAGGCAGATTTCGTCTCAGTAGTAAGGCAGATTACTTCTCATTAATAATGCATATTTAGTCTCAATCTAGTATCCACAATAAGGCAGATTTCGTCTCATTGATAAGGCAGATTTTGTCTCAACCTAGTATCCACAATAAGGCAGACTTCATCTCATTAATAAGGCAGATGTCTTTGTAACGCATAAGGTTGATGTGTTCTTCAAGTATAGTTATAGCAGTGTGTTCTATCTGTAATGTTATTGATGTGTTCAAGTATAGTTATAGCAGTGTGTTCTATCTGTAATGTTATTGATGTGTTCTTCAAGTATAATTATAGCAGTGTGTTCTATCTGTAATGTTATTGATGTGTTCTTCAAGTATAATTATAGCAGTGTGTTCTAGCTGTAATGTTATTGATGTGTTCTTCAAGTATAATTATAGCAGTGTGTTCTATCTGTAATGTTATTGATGTGTTCTTCAAGTATAGTTATAGCAGTGTGTTCTATCTGTAATGTTATTGATGTGTTCTTCAAGTATACCAGCATGTTCTCTCTCTAACTGCGATGTTATTCAGTTCTACAATGGCACAAATAACTCGACACATTCTACAACATACTTGTCAACATTTGCCAGTCAATCATTATACATCAACCCACACCGCTCATTATACATCAAACAACACTATTCACTGTTCATGATGATATAACCAAAGCATTATAGATGGTGTTATAGATAGACGTCAAGGGCGATCGTTAAGGGATACGATAGTTTATGTTCCCAGCGACGACGTGACCCCATTGATCGTCACTACGGATGGGGGCTCAGTCGTGGGGACGGTGGGCGATTGAGGCGGAGGCATACGAGGTCGTTTCACGACATGGGCGGGATGGCGGTTTAACTACTCCGTTGGGGCCATCATGCCGTTGGTGTAGACCAGCCGTTAGAGTACGTGTGAGCAGGGGAGTTGTTGTAGCTACCAGAGGACATGTCTGCGTACTCTCCCCGTACTCTTCCACATCCTCTGGGATATTCTCATAAATATTATTCCCTGATGAAATAAACGAACGTCTTTTAGTGATGGCGGAAGGGGGGGGGGGGGGAGGGGGGGACAGTTTTAGTGATGGGAAAGGAAGAAAATGATGTACACAACTAATACAACTAAAATAATAAAACAAAAACAACTAAAATACAAAAATAAATCTCATTAAATACAAAAAAATTCAAATTCTAAAAAAATCTAAATACAGCGGATCTTTTATTTAATGAACCATATGGAGAGGAAAGTCCATTATATCAAGGTTCCGTGATATGTGGAACTTCTAATTAATGAACTATATGGCAAGAAAAGTCCATTATATCAAGGTTCCGTTAGATGTGAAACCCCCATTTAATGAACTACTGTATAGAGAAAAACCGTTATTTAGATGTCGACAACAATGCCAACTACTGTACTCGACCCTAAACGACCTCACCTGTTGTCGGGTCGCTGAGGTCGGCATAGCTCATGGCATCATTATGACGACCTTCTGAAGGCTTCAGGGTCACTGGTGGCTCTCGCTCCTTACCCTTCTGGAGGAGCAGCAGCAGGTGTTAATGTTATCAGTAAAATAAATCACTGTCTTAAATCTTCACCTATTTGTTTTTTGCATATTTTTACACCAACTGAACTTGTTATATTCTTTACCTCAGGTAGAGAGGAGGTGGTGGAAGGCTGGGTCTGAGCTGAATCTTGGCACCTGCTTCCTTTAGTTGTGTTGTGAATCGCTTACCATCCTGATATTGGAGGAGAGAAGCCTGGTACAGCAGTACAAGTGAGGCAAGATGTGTGGTACAACAGTACAAGATGAGGGGCACAGCAGAGTGCACACCTCTCCTTGACAAGGTCCAGAACCTACTGAAAGTAAAGTCCCAAGTTATTACCTATAAAAGGTTTCAAGCAAGATATTTTCACAATACTAATTTATCCTAATACAGTATTGTATAACATGACCCTAAACTAAAGGTTTTATCCTCTATGGATGTACCACATTAATCCACTTAATCTAGTACAGTAATTGAACTATCAATAAATTAGTGACGCACCATTAATGATAATTCACAACCAGATTCAAAACTTCCCAATATTCTGCCGCCAGATTTAAAACGAACAAACAGATTTTTCTATAATTTAGGTCAATTTTATCATGCAGGTAAAACGGTTATGTCACTATATTATATACAGTCTCACCAGCAATGCCAAACAAACAAATCAAAATATCAGTTGAATAGAATACAGTACAGGAGTACTGTATTTAAATAAAGCAATTTACTCTGGTGGTAGAGAGACCATTCACAAGTACCTCAACTTTAGTAATAGTCTTACAGAATTCTTGACGCTGCAATATCAAGTAATTAAAAGCAGCTGGGTTTTAAATTTAATTGTTGTGGCGTTTAAGTCTACCCGGAACAACACTTAATCATTATTGACGCAACTCACCAATCAAGGGTCAACGATTTATAGGTAAATAATTTCAAGCTGTTGGTAACTGCAACATCCAGCAAGAATACCATGTATACATTGTCTACATTAATCCATTTATATATATATATATATATATATATATATATATATATATATATATATATATATATATATATATATATACACACACTGTACGGTACATTATAATAAAAAGTACAGACTTCTGACGTTCGTCTTGGACACCTCCAAAATGTTCTATGCTACTGAAGGTATACACAAACACTTGTTATCTTAAAAGTAGGTTCTATTCTCGTACGGGAGATATATATACAAGGGGACCCAGAAGCTCGCGTCGGCACCACAAGGACTCTGTCTTCACTATCTATCTATGTATTACTGCGCACTGGCCTGTACAGATGCCAGCATTCACAAGCTGAATACATAAAGTATAAAAATGATAATCTATATACATTATATGGTGCACAATAAATGGGAATATTACATAGAATTAATACATGTTCTGTAATACTTTACTTTACATAATTAATGGAGTAATATAAGAGTAATATAATAATACACAGCTGAAGGTACTACTTTGTGTCCATATCATACAAGACTAATGTTCTAACTAATTATAATCTAACCAACACCTAAACTTGTTCCAATATACTTACTGTTAATAGTCTGTTCATGTTAATGTTAAATAACCCAGCCCCTATCTGGTCTGGTGTTGGAAAACCAGCCAAAGTGCCCAGGAAAGAAATTACTATGGATGTGAAAGTGAAAGCAATATAAGTCGAGGCAAGGGAGCTTCAGGTTAGTAGGAGCGAGGCAACCGTGATAAACCTCACCAAGCTCAGAACAAATTAACTAGCAAGTGTTACTAAATTGATATTCACTTATTATTGATATTAAAGTCTCCACATGACAGCCATTGTTGGCTTGAGTTGTCTGCATCAGCTTAAGGTTTACTTGCTAAATTTGTCTTATTTAAAGCCATTGTTACGAGTTCGCTCCTGGTTGGATAGTTTGAGTACCTTTGTAATGTCCCCTTTGTTTAGCCCTGCCTTCCACTTGTACACCTCTATCAGGTCGCCCCTCGCTCTACGTCTCTCGAGGGAGTGCAAATTAAGATGCTTTAACCTAGCGAGGTCATCCTAAAACTGTATCTTGCTCTTGTGAGATCACACCTGGATTACGCAGTTCAGTTCTGGTCACCGTATTACAGAATGGATATAGAATCCTTGGAAAGAATTCAGAGGAGAATGACAAGACTAATCCCGGGCATTAGGAACCTTGAGTATAGAGACAGGTTAAAGCATCTTAATTTGCACTCCCTCGAGAGACGTAGCGCAAGGGGCGACCTGATAGGTGTATAAGTGGAAGGCAGGGCTAAACAAAGGGGACATTACAAAGGTACTCAAACTATCCAACCAGGATCGAACTCGTAACAATGGCTTTAAATTACACAAATTTTGATTTTGGCGGGAAATAGGTAAACACTGGTTTGGAAACAGTAGTGGATGAATGGAACAAGTTACCAAAAATCATCATTAACTCGAATACGCTGAATAGCTTCAAACATAGGTTGGATGCTTATATGAGCAATAGGGGTTGGGTATAAACGGGACTGCCCAGTATGGGCCAATAGGCCCGCTGCAGTTTCCTCCATTCTTATGTTCTGATGGAAAACCCGCATATTGCTAAGCAACACCGACTTTTTTTTCTAATGTTCAAGACCTATTTTGGAACATTTAATCATTTACTCATTCTCTAATAAAATATAATATTCTAAGGGAGTTATTTATCATTTTGACTAATTTTGTTGAGAACTGCTCTCCAGTCTCAACAACCCATCTCGTTCATTATGAGTTATGATACTGTACCGAGTCGTTCTTAGTTCTAATTTGGAATAATATCGGCAAATAAAATATCTAATGTACTTTTACGATGCTACAGTATATAAAACTTTGTCGTCGGCGACAGTCTTTACCAGATTATTTTTCTCCTCAGATGAAATAAAAGCTACTTTGTCTGGCATGATAATAGATTCATCACCGTATAATTACGTGCTGTAGACAGATCTGCACAGAGGATACAGCCTTGTTATCCAATCAGAACCTTAAGACAATGATCAGTGGCAGAGTGACATTCCCAGAAGTGAACAGACTAACTGGTTTCCGTAATTACTGTATTTTGCCGGTATTAAAAATGTTACCTAGTAATTTCTTAACCCAAAACAGACAGCAAAATTGCATCAGCTAATAATTTGTTCCCGATATTGATTCCACAAAATATTGATATCTGTAGCCGATATCAATTAGTGAATCCCTAGTATTGTAGAATACTTCATTGAATTTACACTTGGAACAAGAGACAAACGACAAGGCAGTCCATGGGTTACAATTACTGTACTTTATCGAGAGTTTAGTGAAAAAACCACAATGAGAGAAGTCGTGTACTGTACCCAACCTGACGTTTTTTGGTGCAGTGCAGGGAGAGTTCACCAGAAGAAAACTATCATTTCTTGCATCCTCCATCTTCAAGTCATCACCCTGGAATGAATAATTACAACTTCTGTACTAATAAAAAATTAAATAGTATACCTACAGTACACTGCCTACATACAGTACAGTACATGCTACATCAATGCAGGTATCCCCCAATATTCAGTACATATGCCTGATAAACAATAGTTTCAAATGTCTACACTATACAAAAGCAAACAAATCCCATTTTGATGCCGCTTTTATCTGAACATGAATGTAAAGATTTTCCCTCAGGAACTTAACCCCCAACATACTGTAATAATAAAGGAATATCTAAATTACTTTCACTTAATGAATGCATTTCCAGGAACAAATTTTTTTTAGTAAATTGAGGGAAACCTGTGAACTAGTTTACTGCATAAATGAAGCATTACACAGCAGAACTAAAGCACCAAATATGAAAAGTGGAGAAAACTCAGTTACGCAACCTTATTGTTACCGTAGCTCTTATGCAATACCTCTGATTTTTCGACAATTAAGCTTGGATACAGTGTACAGTATTATGTAGTCATCCCCCTGATTATACTGGTTAACTGCCCCCTACAATGATTTATATAACTGTACAGTACTAGATTATTGATGAACATTATGCACGCTATCAGTTAGTGAAAGATGTTTATTATATTTAGAGCTGTTGCCAAGAGAAAGGCATAGTAGCATTAACACTTTCCCCAATTTCTTGAAAGAAGGCCACAACTTTAACAAACAAGAGTAACTCAAACAAAACTAAGTTACAATTTTAAGAAACTAACATTTGCAATTGAGTCAGACCAATCCAACGAATGTCTACAAACATCAACAGGCCATCAACCCAGAACATTAAATTGCATTTTTTTACAACTACAGGTATACAAAGTTCCTTGTTAAGTTTAATAAATATCAATTAAAAAACTTTGACTTCCACCATTATGACGGAGGTAATCCACCTTCACTAGGTATAAAGTTTATATAGAATACAAGTGTAGTTACCTGTAATAACTTAACTGGGAACAATGTACTGGACAAATTAAGACAAGGGTAAAACTACAGTTTCAGCCAATATGCCCTAGTAGTTTAGAAATAAGTTTATCCTGTGTATATTTTGGCGAGATTTAATCAAATTTGACCTTTATTTCCATGGGGGAAAAATCCGTTTGAGAGTTAACCACCCCCCCCCCTCCCCCCCCCCCCCAAAAAAAAAAATCGGCATATTGTGTAAAGGAAAGCCAATTGGTTTATGCCATTGTCCAGCTTATAGGCAGCAAGGTGTGACAATACAAGTTTATATTTATGCCACAAGTCCAGAAAACTCTGGGCACCGAGTGTGAGCTCTTTCGTGGCTACAGTATGTACTTGCCAATAGTGTGTAACAGAACCAGTACGTAGCCAGTACATGCCAACAGTGTAACAGCTATGACATGCCAACAGTTTAACAACCAGTACTTGGGTCCGGATGCGATCGACCGACCCTAGACCACAGTTAAGATGGCAAACTCTTCATTTCACTATAGAACAAACTCTCTTACCTCAATAAATGAGCTGCTGTACTGACGACCACTGAGGCAGCAAACTGGCCCTTAAAACAACAGTAACAACCAACTGGATCCGTCATCTGTAAAGAAAGGAAAAACCTTGTAAAAAATACTTGTAACATACTTTTAACACTTAAGTTAAATCAATCCTGTAACATGCAAGACCAAAGCATACACTATGATGAACGTTATTAAAGTACGCGGATCGTTACTAAAGAATGATGTACGTTACTAAAGTATTCACAAAGTCTTACGTACGGTGACTAAAACTAAACCATATTTCATTAATTTAAATAAAAGCATAAGCCAAAATAGTATTCTCGGAGTAACTAGTCAACGTGTTTACGAGCGTGAACGGCCATTAACCTATGCTTGTTCGTAATAAATTAACTGCCTTGTGTATCTTCAGTATTTTTTAAAGGTCCATTTAAACTATTTCCTTTTGAAACCACTTGGTCCAAAATCGACAAATAAACAACCTTAATATATTGACCTTTGCACAAGTATAGATTTAACCACTTTAAAAAAAACTTACTATGGATTTAAAAAAACAGCACCGGTCAGGTGAGAAAGACGACCGGCAGCACCTTCCCCTCTGTGTCTCGATGACTACTGCTGGCCGGTGGTAAATCACCTTCAGAGTTGCCAACTCGGATTTTCAAATGTCGCTAGGCTGGTAACTAAAAGTAGCTAAATGTCGCTAAATCTTCCATGGAAAGTCGCTAGCTATTATTCCCCCCTTCAGTAATTTGATGCAAATAATATTTTCATAATGCCGACTATAATGGACGGAGTATAAATAAAATGCATTTTGTAAAAATATCATTTTTCAGATTTTCTGTGAAATGTGGCGCAAGAATATTGCATATTATCCCAGAACACTTTGATCTTTTTAACCTGAGTTCACTGCCTGCCTTGCTGTCACTAAAACATAATTTACACACTTCACTTAAGTGTTCTACCACACGAATAGAATAATGTTCAGCTACAAACATGGCCAGAGTTCCCTCCACTTTTTTGCTTCACCAAGTTTCTTGAATGGTGAAACTGTCTGTCTTTCTGCACTAAACGGCTCTTCTGCTTGCTTGTGTTTTTTAGTGTTTTTGTGTTTTTCAATGTCGCACAACTTGGCAGACAAAGTACACTTGCAAAATTTACGAAATCCTTTTTTATTACCTCCTGGCACCTCCAGAAGCCAATTTTTGTATCTGTCATCTCTGAGCCATTCCTTCCTAAATCGCTGCGAATACTGTGGCTTACCCATTTTCTATTGGGACTATGAAGGGTTCAAATTAATAAACAGCATGCAAACACGCGGAAACTTTCCTTGATGGTTTTTGGCAAAGCGGGTGAACAGTGTCGACTTGCGGGGCAACTGTATGGAGTCTATGGGTCACCCACGGTGGACGCGGATGAGAAGTTTGGAACCACGCAGGCTTGATAGTGTGGGGTATGAGATATTTTGGTTCACACTCAGGATGGAATGGAGAAAGGAAACTCACAATGTGCTCTCTATATACATGTTGTATTGGATGTACAATGCAGCTTGGTGCTGGGACGGCAGCATGGTTTCAAGCGTGATGTAGAGAGAGCTGGTTGGTGAGGATGCTCAGAGGAGGACCAGCTTGTGGGTCGCCATGCTCGCCAGCGGGAGAGAGGACCGCCAGGCAGGCGGAGGAGGAACGAGGGCCGCCAGGCAGCAGCGGAGGTGGTGTTGCTGGCTGGCTGGTGTAGGTAGAAAGAGAGAGATCACCACGAGGTCAGGTCTTAAATAGCGGGGGTAGGCGTGGCTTAGCAGTTGACCCCCGCTCCGTGATGTATGGCGGTGCTGGTTGACCTAGACCACGAGGCATACACTGGGGAATTGCTGGGGTCGGCTAGGCAGCGACAAACAGCGTTTGTAGGGGAGAATTCCACTACAATAGAATTAATTCTATAAGATGTTTTGCTAATATTCTTTAAAATTTAGCGTATTAATGAAATTATTGCATATCTGACAAAAAGGTATGTTGCCCAGGTGCTACAAAGGCGAAGGTAACAGACAAATAAATGACGACACGGCAACATTAGCCATGGACGGGCTGACATCAAGTGATCAGGAAATAGACGTGTCCCTCCTGTACCACGACCCGTTCAAATGTATTAAACTTTTCTTATTATTTATTGTCCCTGTAACCCCGTTGCTATATATTATGGCTCGAAATTAGGAAAACTGAGTTTTCATGGACAGTCCAAAAGTATCCAGAAGGTCGCTAGATTTCTGTGGATATCTCTAGATTTGCGACAAGTCGCAAATCGCTCTAAAATGTCGCTAGAAAAAAACAAAAAGCTCTAGATCTAGCTACAAAGTCGCTAAGTTGGCAACTCTGCACTCCAGGCGGAGTGACAATACTCCAGACGGGGTGACAGCACTCCAGGCGGGGTGACAGTACTGCAGACGGGGAAGTACCTCACCTTTTCTACGGCACTGTTTCATGCCTAAGCCTGGGCGTCAAGGCTTAAATCCTTAATTGCCTTAAAATGTTTACTAAGTTGCCAAGAGTGCGTAACAGAGAGCCAGCACATGCTCACAGTGCCAACAGTACGTAACAGAGAGCCAGTATATGCCAACAGTACGCAACAAAACCAGTACATGCCAACAGTACGTATCAGAGGCCCAGTACATGCCCACAGTGCTTAACAGAGAGGTGACAGGCCTCCCAAGCGGCTAACAGGCCGGTCAGTGGCGAAGAGGATAAAGGAAAATAATTCCTATACATTACAATAATAATAAAAGTAAATAAGCTACCCCTATAAATGTTGGATTTTCTCTTATTGTAATACCAAAGAAAACGTATATAAATAAACAGTTAAGAGAATGACATTAAAAGGCAAACTTAATAAAATGACTTTGAATGGGATTAAAAGCGGGAATTAAATGACTATGAATGAGATTAAAAGCGGGAATTAAATGACTATGAATGAGATTAAAGACGTTGTCGTATTAACAATTAGATGCGTAATAATAACAAAAACAATAACAATAATAACAATACAGTTCATTTACGCGGGAAACGTCATAAAAGAAAAGTGACTGAGAATTGTTGATAACGATAATAATAATAATAATAATAATAATAATAATAATAATATAGAATAATTATTATGTAGTTAACTCAGGATACAATTAAAGAAATTAGGTTAGCATTATGGCCAGTGTCACAGGGAGTGCCAGAGTGTTCCAGGGAGTGCCAGTGTCCCAGGGAGTGCCAGAGCGCCCCATGGAGTGCCAGAGTGTCGCAGGAAGTGCCAGAGTGTCCCAGGGAGTGCCATAGTGTTCCAGGCAGTCCCAGAGTGTCCCAAGGAGTGCCAGAGTGTACCAGTGAATGCCAGAGTTTACCAGGGAGTGCCAGAGTGTACCAGGGAGTGCCAAAGTGTACCAGTGAGTGCCAGAGTGTACCAGGAGTGCCAGAGTGTACCATTGAGTGCCAGAGTGTACCAGAGTGTACCAGGGAGTGCCAGAGTGTACCAGGGAGTGCCAGAGTATACGAGAGAGTGCAATAGTGTACCAGGGAGCGACAGAGTGTACCAGGGAGTGCCAGACTGTACTAAGGAGTGCCAGAGTGTACCAGGGAGTGCTAGAGTATACAAGAGAGTGCCAGGGAGTGCCACAGTGCACCAGGGAGTGCCAGAGTGTACTAAGGAGTGCCAGAGTGTACCAGGGAGTGCCAGAGTGTACCAGGGAGTGCAAGAGTGTTCCACGGAGTGCCAGAGTGTACCAGAGAGTGCCAGAGTATACAAGAGAGTGCCAGAGTGTACTAAGGAGTGCCAGAGTGTACCAGGAAGTGCCAGAATATACAAGAGAGTGCCAGAGTGTACCAGGGAGTGCCAGAATGTACCAGTGAGTGCCACTGTACACCTGGGAGTGCCAGAGTGTACCAGGGAGTGCCAGAGTATACAAGGGAGTGCCAGAGTGCACCAGGGAGTGCCAGAGTATACAAGGGAGTGCCAGAGTGTACCAGGGAGTGCCAGAGTATACAAGAGAGTGCCAGAGTGCACCAGGGAGTGCCAGAATATACAAGAGAGTGCCAGAGAGTACCAGGGAGTGCCAGAGTGTACCAGGGAATGCCAGAGTGTACCGGGGAATGCCAGAGTGTACCAGGGAGTCCCAGAGAGTACCAGAGAATGTCAGAGTATACAAGGAAGTGCTAGAGTGTACCAGGGAGTGCCAGAGTATACAAGGGAGTGCTAGAGTGTACCGGGGAGTGCCAGAGTGTACCAGGGAGTGCCAGAGTGTACCGGGGAGTGCCAGAGTATACAAGGGAGTGCTAGAGTGTACCGGGGAGTGCCAGAGTGTACCAGGGAGTGCCAGAGTGTACCGGGGAGTGCCAGAGTGTACCAGGGAGTGCCAGAGTGTACAAGAGAGTGCCAGAGTGTACCAGGGAGTGCCAGAGTATACAAGAGAGTACCAGAGTGTACCAGGGAGTACCAGAGTGTACCACGGAGTGCCAGAGTATACAAGAGAGTGCCAGAGTGTACCGGGGAGTGCCAGAGTATACAAGAGATTGCCAGAGTACACAAGAGAGTGCCAGAGGGTACCAGGGAGTACCAGAGTGTACCAAGGAGTACCGGAGTGTACCAGGGATTGCCAGAGTATACAAGAGAGTGCCAGATTATACAAGAGAGTGCCAGAGTGCATAAGAGAGTGCCAGAGTGTACCAGGGAGTGCCAGAGTATACAAGAGAGTGCCAGAGTATACAAAGGAGTGCCAGAGTGTACCAGGAAGTGCCAGAGTGTACCAAGGAGTGCCAGAGTGTACCAGGGAGTGCCAGAGTGTACCGGGGAGTGCCAGAGAGTACCAGGGAGTGACACAGTATACAAGAGAGTGCCAGAGTATACAAGGAGTGCCAGAGTGTACCAGGGAGTTCCAGAGTTTATCAGGGAGTGCCAGAGTGTACCAGGGAGTGCCAGAGTGTACCAGGGAGTGTCAGAGTGTACCAGGGAGTGCCAGAGTATACAAGAGAGTGCCAGAGAATACAAGAGAGTGTCAGTGTACCAGGGAATGCCAGAGTGTACAAGGGAGTGCCAGAGTATACAAGGGAGTGCCAGAGTATACAAGGGAGTGCCAGAGAATACAAGAGAGTGCCAGTGTGTTCCAGGGAGTGCCAGAGTGTACCAGGGAGTGCCAGAGTATACAAGAGAGTGCCAGTGTGTTCCAGGGAGTGCCAGAGTGTACAAGAGAGTGCCAGAGTATACAAGAAAGTGCCAGAGTATACAAGGGAGTGCCAGAGTGTACTGGGGAGTGCCAAAGTGTATCAGGGAGTGCCAGAGTATACAAAGGAGTGCCAGACTGTACCAGAGAGTGCCAGAGTGTACCAGGGAGTGCCAGAGTGTACCAGTTATACCAGAGTGTACCAGGGAGCGCCAGAGTGTACCAGGGAGTGCCAGAGTATACAAGAGAGTGCCAGAGTATACAAGAGAGTGCCAGAGTGTACCAGGGATCGCCAGAGTGTACCAGGGAGTGCCAGAGTATACAAGAGAGTGCCAGAGTATACAAGAGAGTGCCAGAGTGTACCGGGGAGTGCCAGAGTGTACCAGGGAGTGCCAGAGTATACAAGAGAATTCCAGAGTATACAAGAGAGTGCCAGAGTGTACCAGGGAGTGCCAGAGTGTACCAGGGAGCGCCAGAGTGTACCAGAGAGTGCAAATTATACAAAAGAGTGCCAGAGTGTACCAGGGAGTGCCAGAGTATACAAGAGAGTGCCAGAGTGTACCAGGGAGTGCCAGAGTGTACCAGGGAGTGCCAGAGTGTACCAGGGAGTGCCAGAGTATACAAGGGAGTGTCAGAGTGTACCAGGGAATGCCAGACTGTGCTAAGGAGTGCCAGAGTGTACCAGGGAGTGCCAGAGTATACAAGAGAGTGCCAGAGTGTACCGCGGAGTGCCAGAGTGTACTAGGGAGTGCCAGAGTGTACCAGGGAGTGCCAGAGTGTACAAGAGAGTGCCAGAGTGTACCAGGGAGTGCCAGAGTGTACCAGGGAGTGCCAGAGTGTACCAGGGAATGCTAGACTGTACTAAGGAGTGCCAGAGTGTACCAGGGAGTGCCAGAGTATACACGAGAGTGCCAGAGTGTACCGGAGAGTGCCAGACACTACCCCGAGCTGATATAACCTATTTTGTAAGTATCTGAGGCGGGGGATGACCTGCACTTTCTCTTCTTGTAAACTCTGTAACTGTGTCAGCGCTAGCACCCTTTAATACAATATTGCCTTGACTGTCCTACTGTCAGGGATCTCTTACCAAAGGGACAGTCACTAACCACAATACATAACCCACCTACTTATACATAATAATTTAGATTTAATTCTTGTAAGCTACCCACGCTTTGGTGGGTACTCCCACTTACATGATCTTTGCTGTACGTCAGATACAGGAAAAGTACAGCGTCGTGACCTGTACATGGCCTTCATCGACCTAACCAAGGCCTTCGACTCGGTCAACAGAAAAGCCTTCTGGTTGATCCTTAGCCGTTTTGGCTGTCCATCAAAATTCATCGCCATTGTGAGGCAACTCCATGATGGAATGAACGGCAGTGTCCTGCACATTGGCACCCAGTCTGAGTTCTTCCCCATCCAAACAGGGGTTAAACAAGGGTGTGTAATGGCACCAACTCTCTTTTCCATTTTCTTGGCTGCCTTCCTTACTCGAGCCAGTGCCAAATTATCCGGTTGAGAAATCTTACCTTACATAATCTCGTGATAAATACTGTACTTAATTGCTATGACACATCAGCTGAGGGTAAATTTCTCTCTGGGTGACTAAAACATAATCAAACGCATACTAGTAATAAGATATTTCTTTATATGTTACCTAAAAGATTTCCTCAAGATTTCAGAAAATAAGTTACAAGTATAACGGGATAAATTTTGTGATAGCGAATAAGTGTGAGAGTTCGTTTAGAAAAGCTATTAGCGCGAGACGGAAGGGGAGGTGAGGTGGGGCTATGTGTACGTCTAGATACATGGTCTTATGTAGATGTTGGTGGAGAGAACGAGGGCAAGGGAGTTGAAGAAGTTGGTGGGTACTCGATATTCACCTTCTGAGTACATATACGCCCCAACCCTGCCCACTTTACTCTTAATTGGGGATACGGGTAGAGGTAAGAGGAAAGTGGAAGAGTGGCAAGAGAAAAGGAAACAGGAAAAGCGGCTAAGTAAAAAGAAAAGAATGGAAGAGGAATGAAAGCAGAAAAGGGAGCAATATGAGGGAGGGGGAATAGGTGTTGAGGGAAGACGAGAAACCAATGGGAGATGGGAGAGGAGGGGGTAAAGTATGGCAAAAGGAGAAGGAGTAACAGGAGGGAGGAAGTAAAGATGATGTAGGAAGAAGCTAGAGGAGGAGAAGAGATAGGGGGGGAGATAAAAGCAGGTAATAGTCAAGTGTAGAGTAAGTGAAAGAGGGAGAGGAGAAGGTGGGGGGGGGGATAGAGACAGAGGCGACTAAGGTTGGTAAAAATGAAAGAAAACTCTACTTTTTCCTTGAGCGTTAACTCTCGGGTCTCACTCAATCCGATTGAATAATTAATCAGGGACACACACACACACACACACACACACACCGTCACCAGCCTGGTCGTCTTCTCTCAACTCCACCCAACAACGTCAGCTAGAGAAGGTACAGAAAAAGGCCTGCAGAATCATGCTCGGCGCAGAATACTCCGGCTACACCACCGCTCTCTCCACCCTGGAAATGCCATCCCTCAGTGACCTCCACCACCAAGCACTGAAAAGGTTTGGCCGTGGACTACTGCACCACCCTCGCCATCGCCACCTCCTGCCACCTACAGCCCCCCACCCAACTCGCGCAGTCCGCCACTACAACAAAATTCAGCCCATAAGAGCCCGCACCGATAGATATAAGAACAGCACCATCCCATCTATTGTTAAAATAATAAACAACTCCTGATTTATGTACTGTACAGCCCTGTAAATGTATTCAATGCATATTATATCATTATGTCTAAATCAAATGTAAGTCTGTATATTTTCAGCCACCGGCTGCAACTCTATTAATAAACCGTTTATTATTATTATTATTATTATTATTATTATTATTATTACACACACACACACACACACACAGCAATAAAAGATAGAGGGTAAAGGGAGATCTTGGTGTATTGAAGGTGTCTCCCTGTACAGAGACTCAGCTAGTGTTATTTATGGTCCACGTCTTCAATGAATCAGACTTTCTCACCACACCAAGCGGCTTCCTCGTGTTTATAACGTGGTCGTGTTGTCTAGTTTCCTCTGTGTTTACTGTATGGATGGACTTCACCGTGTTGTAAGCTCACACCACTGTATACTACGGTGCTGTGATCAAGAACAATACAGTCCACTATCGTGGCATCATTGTCTTGTAAACAGATAAGAGAAGGTCTGTAGCCGATGATAAATAATTATGAAACAGACACCGTAGCTCAACAAAGTGTATAATTATACCACATCAAAACTATTACGTTATTTATGTAAAGTTGTCAAGCTTGATGACTGTCTTCTCAGCTTTGTGGAGCTTCACCTACGTGTTATAATTAACTATACAAAGGTGGAAGGTGACATGAATAAACACTTTTGAAAACGCAGTGCTTCTGGCAAGTCCTTGATGGTATGTGTTTGTTCTCTTGTACAGATGTTGTCAGGTCGTATTACCTTTCTACGACCATGCGTAAATTAAGGTCTTTTATAATGACATATTTAAGAGGACACTTAATGTTTCTAGTTGTACAGACTCCTCCATGACCTTCATCGCCAACAGTGTAGTACTGAAGAAACAATGTACAATTTAACGTCGAGACCTTCAGTAATGTAGTGATTGTAACGCGACGGTAGTGAGAGACCTAAATGCTCTTCCTTGATCAACAAAGAAGAATATCAAGCAGCCTGGTGAAGGGGAGTTGTTGAAGTGCAGTAATCACATTATAACTTCAAGGACAGGTGATATGAGTGCCTTATCGTGGCTCTACAAGGTATGGACAGTATATTTATTATTACAGTCAATCCCATTTTGTAGGTTCTGTTGTATGTGGATTGTTATTATTATTATTATTATTATTATTATTATTATTATTATTATTATTATTATTATTTATTATTAGTATTTAGATTAACTTAGTTTACTTTGTTATATATGCTAGACGTAAGCGTTCTTGATGCAATACACACGTTAGTACATCATAATATCTCCTTGAACACAACATACAGTGCTTGGAATTGAACTAACTGGAGAGCACAGAGTCACTTGAATCTCACAAGTGGAGGCTGGCATTATCTCTCTCCTTATGCTCGTAAATATTGTTGGATTCTATGTTTGTTAACTGCGTCAGCGTTTACATTTGGCATAGTCTATATTAAGGTATTGGTTTACCTGCCAGATATACCTGTATCTTAACCCACCTTCCTCTAGCTGTAACAAAATCGCATTGTCTGGTTCTTGTCTTGTGCCAAACATACATACACTTATCGTCTGGGTCCTTATCATAATGTCTTAAACCAACTTGAAGGCCTGTGTGTGTTTCTCAAGTTAGTACGATGTTCTATATTTAATGCAGGTTGTATGTGCTTGAGAAATCTTATTGTGGCTCTTCAGTCTATTTCTACACTACGTTAGGTACAGGTGATGGGTAAGTGTAGATAGAACAGTCAGAGGCTAGACGTGTAACTATACCAAGACACAGTTTATTTACCCAGTCATAAGGTGTCTCAGCCAGTGAAGGTCAAGGAGAACATGTCTGGTGGTCGTCTACCTCACTTATCACTAATGTTTCAGCAGTACGACAGTGGGAATTATCCTCATGACTCTAGCCGTATGTCCTTGCAAGACCTCACGCTAATATTGTGGATGTGAGAACCGAATCTTCAAACTATATAGGAAAATAACCTTAGTGTCAAAACCTCAGATCCACGCACTCAAGTAAGCCAGTGATAAAGGATTCATGGTTAGTACTCACCACAACTTGTATGGCATCACCTGTATAATAGCCATAAAATGGTGTGAATGAAATATAATACTCAAGTTAATGGAGGCAAGTGTCTGTCACGAGTCCCTGGGAGGATGAGTGACGTGGGAGGCGACACTAGTGATGGATTAGTTCCTCAGTCGGCAACACTTTCGTCTTGCTGGCTGAGGTTACCTGAGTTTGTTGTCACTATTAGAGGCGCCTGTCAGTGAATGTCTCTTTACCTGTATGGTGAATTAGTAAACAAGTTGCAAATGTATATTGATAAATGATTTACGTTAGAGAATATGTTAAAATAAATAGGAAGATTAGCGGAGTAACATACAGCTGACAGTGTTTATGAAAGAATTGGTACAGTGGAAACCTCGCTCCCTTCAATTTTAACATAATTTTTATGAACTGGCTTGAGGTCTATGCACAGTACATTGTTAGGCTAATGTATTTAAACAATGGTTGGTATTTCCGTAGAGTTATCTATGTGGACTGACTGACAGAGTTAATTCTAGTTTGAATGATTCACCTACTTACATGACGATAAGAAATCGATAAGGAATAAAATTTTTGATGCATTTGAAGATTCTCCTCCTCCCTCGGCTTATTTCATCTGTAAACGCACTAGTGAAGGGGACTATACATGGGAAACTTAAGTATAGAAAATGGAACAAAGGGAACAGACCAGTACGGCAGATCACTCCGGGTAGGTCAACTACAGCGGGGGGTTGGATGAAAGTACCATTCAGGGAGCTGGGACTCAAATTCATCTACTCGGAACGAAAAAGGATTGGCTAAGGTGCGTCATACCTCATTGGTTCGAGTCTCCCCACACAGCACCTCCTTGAACCACTAACACAAATAGCTTAACTACCTCTCCGTATCTCGTAAAAAAAAAAAAGTAATCTTGATGTCCCTAATGTCACAAGAGCCTCTGTGTACCTAAGTTAACAAAATTTATCTCTTTTTAATATTCTAAGTCAATCGCTCTTCGCAAATTTCGGAAATACGATGAACTTTTAACGTCAATGTTCAGGAAAGACTCACAGTGGTAACTATTAATGTATATATCGGAGCATTAGATAACTGCAAGGATTTCCAGGTCGCATAACATCCAGTGAAGAGCTAATGAAGAACCCTCCCCAGAGTGTTTCAGAGCAATTATAAACTGGTCGAGATCCAGAGTAAAACATTTGCTGCAGTTCATCAGATTGTTTCTCTCATCAGAAGTACATTTGAGTCCTGTTCATCAACACAAACTCTAACAACTCAATACTGTCTTCTCTTTCACACTCCCGTATATACCGGTACTTATTGATCTTTGTTTATCAATTCTAATATTCATATACACCAACTCTAGGTGTACATGTCTGTCAGTCTCCTCTCAGCACCTCATACACACCCACAATCTCTGCCACTTACGTCATACATCACTCGCATTGAAATCATTCCTATCTCCACGAAACCTTCCTCTTCCCGCCTTCCTTTTATCTTCTCTTCAGCCTTTAATGTTTAAACACTTCAACAAATTCATCTGTCAAGCCTCAATTCATTCTGGGAGACACCACCGTCTGTAACATCTTGCTACTACACATGTCATCAATTTACACAACAACACACTCTGTTTCACTATTACGCCCCGCATAGACGCTCATGCCATTCTGCCCCTTCCTTTAGCCTTGTTGGTAATTTTCTTTTCTCTCTCCTGATGGTCTCAACAAGTATTCAAACACCCACAGTTTTAATTGCTTTCTTATTTTTGCTAAACGAAATATAATAAGGTGTATCTCCCCCTAATGGAGACAGTGTACCCCAACACCCAAGCAGCTGACTGTTCACTTGTTTATATGACGCCAAGGTCCTTATCTGATGAAGGGTTGGACGTAAAATACTCGAACATAAGGTGGAGCTTCAGTTATCACAGACTCATATTGAAAAGTCCTTACTACAAGTTGGATTCATTATATACATTTTTAATAGTTTAAATGAATCTAAGTCCTTCAGTACTTGGCCATTAAAAGACACAACTGTCGACTCATATATCACCAAAGTCATTCAGTATGGCAGTCGCTGAAGACATAATTCGTGTGAGACTACTAACTGTGTCGTGAGGTGGTGCTCATCACCAATCCATTTAACTCTATTAGAGTCTCGGTCATGTGTCTTGTTGTTATTGTTTTAGATGGTTCAGCTGCCACGGTTACTCACACTATTCACAGTGAAGGCATCTGTGAGTGCTGTCGTGAAATGAGTTACGTGTATGTCCAGACGATCGCAGTGGTAAACCTCAAGCTGTGTTAAGTACTATACATTATACATGGTACAGGTGCCTTCAGAATTGTCTATAAGCATGTACAGTATTAATTAAAAATAATAATGTGTGTAGGAAAATATACAACATTCTTTCATTACAATATATATATAAAAAAAACGTAACTTTGAACGATAAAATGCAGAGTTATGACGCGATTATTTTCTAATGCCAGTAATGAATTAATTGATATCATAATCTCATTAACTGTGCGATGTACAGATAATAAAACTAAAATTTACGGTGACCTTCTCTGGATTACGGAAGTGTATTACAACAGTGCCCCGAGTGTACGAGCACCTGGGTTTAATATTTGTATATAAATGAAGTATCTACACTACATCAACTACACTAAGTATGAATTTTTATTTTTGCTGTTATAAATTAGCATAATTTATCCACCTGATCGCCTCTATGGACAAGTTTGAAATTCCGAAAACAAGAAATATATAGAATCTATGGTTGTGTCATTCATTAAAACCTGTATGACAATGAGGAAACAACGGTGTATTGTACGTATTTCTTTTGGAAACTTCTGACTGGCCAAAGACGATCAAGTAGGATATAGTTTCCCACCTAGCCAAACCTAACCTAATCTAACCTAACTTATTTCAGGTACATTTTGATCTATCTTGTGATGATAAAAGACGTCTTAAATGAAACACAGCAAAATTAACCGTGCACTAATTAAATCCCATTAAGTTGTAGCTATGCATTATATCTCGTTGAGTTTCTATTTAAATTTACTTCGCCATTAGTATTAGTGTATATGGCATCAGAGTGGACACAGCACAATTGGCTCTACTGTGAAGAAGGTTAATTGTATAGTAGGCCTCACGGGTCCCAGTCTCACTTTACATTTTATTTTATTATTTTATTAATGATCAATATGTTCACTGACTCATTCCGGTGATGGTGGGTTTATATAACTTATGTCCTCAGTTACCCCTTAAGAAACACTCCTCTAGATCACTCAAGCCTCCTTAAAATATATATTGTTTAAGTGTTAAATCTGGAGGATATATCAGCACTTAGATTTGTGTGTGAGAGAAAGGAGTAAAGTGATGGGGTAGAGAGGAGAGGTGAGGGCAGACCAGCTCTCCGTCACCTGTACAAAATTGGATGTGACAAGGCTGGGAAACCCCACTACAGATGGTACAGCACAGTGGGGGAGGGGGTGGGTGGTTGACTGTGTTATGGGAAGTGCATCACACAGGCTTCCCCATAGTGTGTTTGTGTCATAATAATCGCCAGACACTACAATGTGGCCGCGGCTGCTTTAGAGTAAAATAGGTTATAAGAGAGTGGGGAAAAGGGAGAGTCTAGCAGGGTTCATCATCTTGTTGTTTTGCTACTGTTTACTCCACCGGCTTCTCTTGGTGTCAGTTACCACGTTTTTTAATGTTTTTTTTTATAATTCCAATAAGGTGGTGTTAGATATGGTGATAATGCATTTATTTCCGTTTATCTTTGTATTGAAAAAGCAAGACAATAAATATAACCATCGGCTCCACACGACACTAAAATATCGTAGTTAGAACTACAAGTCGTGACAATTTGTAAGACATCCGTGTAGGTTGGTGTCCCTTTGACAACTGACAGCCCTGACTGTATGTCCTACTACCTTCAGTTTTACCCATTAACATTTGTTATTATCCTCTCATCCCTAATTACATGGCCAAAGTATCTCATTTTCCTTAAATCTATAAAATTCCAGTATTCCTCTCGTTGCATTAGTCAGTTTTAATACTTTAGTATCCCATTTCGTAACAGCTGAAACTACACGTGTTTCAGACCCAAACACCAGTACACAGCATCTGGGTAGAAATATTTGTATCATGATTTGTTAAAAATTGATCTTTAAGTACATTAAATCTATATTGTTTGGGCATTAAAGGTAAACAATTTAATACAATAGGAAGTCATGGTATATATATGTATTGAAGTCAGAGGATGTAACTTTATAAAAAAAACAAAATAATTCTAAAAAGTCTGAAGATGAAGGAACGTTACTGGAAGAGTTGGAAAAAATTAACGAGTTTTAAAGAAGACAGCAGCAAGTTGGGGAGCTCGGGAGACTATAACATCCTGAAGCATTGTTGAGGTCGACGCTTGACACAGAAGATAACCTCTGACGGGTGTATACAGGTGGGTGTGTGGGGATCACTGAATTTGGTGTCAGTATTCAGGGGACGTTGTTACTACGATCCGGGACTGCATTTTTAGGATACGTAGACTCTAGATAACTGGCTGTAGTCGTGGTTATCAGATAAGAACAGATGTAGGGAGGCGGCGTCGTTGTATAGTAGATGAAACTGTAGTGTAAGAACTTGTCTAAGAACCAGAGATTCCATTAGTGAAGGAAGGATATTTTTTCTACTCCGTTAATCGTATGTTAAGTATAGTTTGTGCTCTATGTTCCTTGTTGATGTCTCTAGTGTCGTGTTGAGTACTTTTTGAAGATAGTTTGAGCCTGGGTTAGGGGATCTGTTTCTTTGTGGACAGAGAGAAAGGAGGATAACGTGTTCCATAGCAGAGTGAATGGTTTGTGAAATGTTAACAGCAGAAGCGACTGGGTACATGTGAAGGTCCAAGTGGAGTGGTTTCAGTGTTTCCTCTACACAATGAAGCTTCCTGATCTGGGACCACTTGGGGTATTTTTGTTGTATTAATGGAGAAGTAATTACCTATCAAACAGTAATCATTGTTGCTTACTTTCACATGACAAATGAGTGAAACATTAACATTTTTGAATTAGTAAACAGCAGATGGATAAATAAAATGGGTCTATTGATTTACTTAGATCTAAAGAGGTTTAAGTCTCTGGCTGTGGCGGTCTCTAGGTGCCCTGTAGTGGCTGATAAGAGAGAGGGGTTGGATACTCGTGATCATAGCCAGATATCTTCCCCCCCTTGTGTGTCAGTAAATAAACCTATCACTGCCAGAAACCGGATGTTCATAAGGTAGAGTTTCATCGCAACGCCGGGACATGTGTTTACTGCAGGATATTAACTCAGTGAGGGTGTTGCCGTCATCTACTGCTACAATAACACAGCCAACAGTAGCGTCACCTACCACGACACATTGAAGAGTAACACAACTGTGGTGGCGTAACGAGTCACCTGTAACAGGATTAGTTTTGATCACCAACCAGATTCCGTGAACCCATACAAGAGAACTTTCCATGTAGTGAGAAGAGACCTCCAATATCCGGGTGTCCACGGGGTCGGCTCGACACTTACTCATGCTGGCCCGCCGAGATAGTGAAGTGATATACTGTACCCGGCAAGATATATGACTTCCCCCCGCTGCTGGAGCACTACAGTTGGTAACACTGAAGCAAATTACTGTTTAAGTTATTTTATTTTTCAAAGGCAACTTAGGCAATCCAACTTCTTGATAGAGTTTGGTTAAATTATAAACTGGTACACTGGAAGCAGGATAAGTTGGTTAAATTTAGTGAGCAAGATTTTTAAGAGCTGTGAGGGCACGACCCTGTACGGCGACCAGAGACAGTAGACTTCCCTGACTGTGGTAGAGCACAGTCAGTTACTCGGAGGTTGTAACACAGCAGCGACGGTGGCCAACAACCTGAATCCTCAAGGGGTTTACTTAAGACTTAATACAAACTTTCTCTCAGTGGTGTAAAAATAAGGCACCCAGAGACGGCATGGCTCTCCCCAGCCGATATTGCCACTGGACCGGGAAACTTTACTCTCCTGACGTCATTTCGCTTTTCGCTGGCGCATTTAAGTTATGGGCCAATGAAGGCCCGGCAGAGATTCTCCAAACTATATTCAAGTTTTTATCCAGTAGTGTTTGTGACCTTGATCTTTGTCCTATCAATGTTTAATTTCTCATAAGCACGTTTTTTGACATCCTTGCCAATTTTGTTAAAAATCGTCAAATTTGGCGTAATTTTATAGTGAAGCGTGACTTTTAGTTTATCTTCTTTTTCACTGGTCAGTCTGTTAACCGCTTGGGCGGTCGGTCACGTCTCTGTTACACACTGTTGGCAAGTACTGGGTATGTACTGGCTCCTGAATGCTATCAGTATGTGCTCCAGTGTTGGTCAAGTCTGGTCTTGAAAGAGCTCACACTCGGTGCCGTCACAACACTTTCTGGCAGATTGTTCCAAAAGTTCACAATTCTCACCCCGAAAAAGTTTTCTGAACTTTCGGCTTCTTTGACCTGAGTAATGTCCTCTGATGTGGTTATTAACTTCTATTTAATCACCCCCAGTTATAGAGAGTTCTACCTCACGATTTTTAATTGTTGGTGGACTAGAGTACTTACTAACTTATATTGACCTTAGTTGGCCTTAGTTGGACATTAAACAATAAATAATTCACACAAGTTTATAGATCCGGTTATTCATGCAACTACTGGACGTTTAACCAAGGTCGTGTTAAGAAAATCCTTCCTAGATCTTGGCGATACAATGTTCATTTTTCTCCCGGCTATTGGCTAACTTTCCCTACAACACAGTCCCGAGTGAGGTGAGAAATAATTGCTGCAGCAAGTTTAAATGTTCACTGGGTGGGCGGGTGGGTGGGTATTGGTGGGTGGGGTGGGTGGGTTGGTAAGTGGTTGGGTGGGAGGAGCACCTCGCGTGTGCTCAGTCTATTCATGCTGAAATCAGACTTACTCTTAGTTCACTAATTGGATTTCCTAATTCTTTCGAGGGCATGAAGCTCCCAGAATACTTGCCACTGTGAAAATGTCGACTAATTATAACTTTTATTTATATATTTTTACTCCATAATCCCCTTCGGATATAAAACTTAAAGACAGTATGATAGTCTTAGGATGATAACAGTTAGTTGGTTCAAGAATGTCACCCCAGATTACCCCGGAACACATCCCTCCCCCCCCACACAGTAACTTAACACATTCCCAGTAGTTTATGAGCGATCTTTACGTATAGGTATTATTACTACCAACCAGATTCCAGCCATTACGCATACTGTATCTGTACTAACTAGCTATACCTGTTTAATTCTTACCCACCTAAGTTGCCCTCAGTCCTGTAATTAGTGGGGATATCAAGTTAGGGCTCAATTATTCTGTTATCATGCACGAGTGATGGCGAATAAATACATGAATAGACTAAGGTAAAGAATAAAGAAGGAGTTAGAGAAATAGAATGAGAGGTGATTGACGTGTACACAACCTCAGTACGTTGAAGAGTGAATGCGATTACAAGAACAAAAATGAAAAAAAAAAACTTTGGAAATGAATAAAAGGAAATTCTTGAAGAAATATATGAGAATCAAGCGTCGGGTAGGTGTTGGAGATCCGTGGTAGGTAGGGATGATGTAGCTACACACACCTACATAACACCCACACTCTCCACACACCTACATAACACTCACACTCTCCACACACCTACGCAACACACACACACTCTCCACACAGGTACATCAGTATCATACCTCGTTATAGAAACCCGCCTGGGATTTTCACCCTCACAAAACTCTGTACTATGGCACCCAGCAGTGGTATGATCTGGATGTCAACATGTGTTACTGCGCCTCAACAAAGAAGATATTTAACCGCGTACTGAGCAAACATTGAGAGTTTCATTGGACACATAGATGACCTTCTGTCACTCTCTCTGGCAGGAGGCAGCAGTCGTGTCCTCTGTCTCTAGACCCGCCTATACTGTTGGTCTATTATTTCCTTCAAGGGTGAGATATAAATAGAGACGTAAACACTTCTTTCACACTCATATAATAGAGTGAAAATAAACCCGCACTAATTACAGAATTTAGTGCGTGACTGGCTGCCAGGGTATCAACGGTGAGAGGAGGTTTATCGGGTGACACGTGTATAGCTATAATTCTTTCCATTGCCGTAAGGAAAATACTATTGCCACAGAGTCCGCTGTCTGAACCTAAATTGCCACTTGGCCAGAGTAGTGTGTGAGAGATGATAATTATACACGCCTAAATATACATCGTCTGGGCGCCTTGTTTGTCTGGCCTCCCTGCTCCTGTGGCCCTGTTGACCACCTGTTGGCTACCTGCCCCACCAGGTGTACCCAGCTCACCTGTCCTTCTAGTTGTACTCCTGCTAACCTGCCCCTTCATACGAAATAGTGGTGGTAGTGGACAGGTGAGGTACTGATGGTGGTGGACAGGTGAGCTATTGGTGGTGGTGGACAGGTGAGGTACTGGTGGTAGTGGTGGTGGGCAGGTGAGGTACTGATGGTAGTGGTGGTGGACAGGTGAGGTACTGATGGTGGTGGACAGGTGAGGTGTTGGCGGTGGTGCACAGGTGAGGTATTGGTGGTGGTGGACAAGTGAGGTATTGGTGGTGGTGGACAGGTGAGGTACTGGTGGTAGTGGTGGTGGGCAGGTGAGGTACTGATGGTAGTGGTGGTGGACAGGTGAGGTACTGATGGTGGTGGACAGGTGAGGTACTGATGGTAGTGGTGGTGTACAGGTGAGGTACTGATGGTAGTGGTGGTGGACAGGAGAGGAACTGATGGTAGTGGTGGACAGGTCAAGAACAAAGAGATATAACTGTGCACCATTAATTCAGTGTTACAGAGAAGCACCTTCACCAATCATCACACCTTTATAATGTTGTAGATGGTGTCCTGTCGTCCGGTGCCATTAAAATAATTCTTACTTAGGAAAATACTGAATGTCTTATATCACTAAGGTACATCAACAGAATCTTTGGCATCCCAGAGTTAGATTATAGTCTCTGGGCATCTACCAAGGCAGCACCGGCCGGGTATCTGTGGTACTGGCCCTCTTAACTCGTCCTCCAAAGCAGCACCGGCCGGGTATCTGTGGTACTGGCCCTCTTAACTCGTCCTCCAAGCACTCATTAGCCACCATTGCCCTAGGGCCATCGTGTCCATGCTTGGCTCTTGCAGTAAAATAACTTCGATATTTATATAAAAACTTCCACCTTTTGGTTAATCCTTAAGGTGTCATTCCTAACTTGTAGACACCTTATAGCATTAATGTCAAAATACGTAAACTATATATGTCATAACTCATTCTTTCTGGTGTATATACAGAGTTTAGTTCTCTCAATCAGCCACACAGCCCTCCGCCCCCAACACCACCGCCAGTGCCTATCCTTACGTAGGTCAACCTTATATGATTTCACCTTAACCTACACGCTACGTACCGAGGTTGGAAATTCCTCTGGGGTAGGAGTAAGGGTCATTGCCTTCAGCATTCGAGGTCAATGACTTTCAGAAACCAGTTTATGTTAGTGAGTTGGTTTTTAATAACCGTTAAAGAGTTTTGAGATGAATTTCGGCTAAAAAGAAAAAAAAATAACCTTAAAGAAAGTTTCATATGAATTGATTTACTCTACACAAGCTCCTAGCCAACCACCACTACCACAAAGCGCCATGACTCAAGGAAATTGATGGGTTGACACCATAGCTGCCAGGCGCATAATAAGATCTACAGAATACTACCGTACAGCGCCCTGGGACACGGCCAACACCAGACTACCGTTAATGACACTTTACTCATTTATCAACACAACAAAGTTTTGGGAAGAACAAATATATTTTGCCAGGGAAACATATCACATGAAATACTACTACTACTACTACTACTACTACTACTAATAATAATAGTAATATTAAATACTACTACTACTACTACTAAAATAATAAAAATAATGATTAAAATAATATTTGGCAAATACTATTACTGGTTTTGTTAAGGAAACAAGACCTATTGTAACTGGTTATTCAATGAACACATGTTATACAAAATTGTTTGAAGTTGTGTTAACACAATTATATTTGGTGGTCATCTGTTTGATGTTGGATAAATTAGTTTTTATAGTCAACAAAAATTAGTAATCACGTAACAACTCCTGAAATCATTGTAATTGGATGTGAATTTACAGTTAACAGCATGTAGAATTATATTCTGATATTTTAGCCAAATGGACGGTAGGGGTGTTCGAGGGAGGGAGGGAGGGGAGGGAGGGAAAGGGGGTGGGGGGGTAGTTGAAGGGAAGGAGGGAAGGAGGGGGAGTGGGAGGGAGGAATGCCACAGTAGTCAGAGACAGACACAGCAGCAGCTGCTGCCCGACGCTCGCCCAATTATTGTGAAGTCTGAGAAGAGTTTAGAATTCACTGCATAGTTCCCGACTACAGTGTAAATACCTGTGTAAGTACAGTGTGCAGGGAACTGTGTAGGTACAGTGTGCAAGTACTGTACCCAGTAAAGGTACAGTAAGAATGCACACCTTAGGTGCCCAATGCAGGTACTGTACATGGTATAGTTAACATATATAGACGCACTCCAGGGACACACAATAGGTGCACTAGATATACGTTACACAGATCCAGTGTGTGCTGTATAGGTACACATGGTCAGTATACAGCACACATTAACCAGGGACACCGAGGGTAGAGTGTGTGCAGCACCCGGCTTCACTCTCTCAACGTATCCGGTGATTGGAAAACTTCCCGTAAAACCTCTTTATATTATTAGTAACAAATCAGTTTTAACACTAGTAAATGGCAGAAATATTACCGTTCATCGTTGCCAATAATAATACACCTACAAGTTTTAGCATAACAATCATCTTTCAGTTTATATGCTCAAGGCAGGGATCGCCTGTGTTTTGTAGGGAACCCAGAAAAAAGCTACATTGGGGAGAAGATCGCCCAGAACTAAACATTGGGTCGTTAAAACTAAACATTACGCGGAGATTTTGTATATTATCATGTCTAATGGGTATTCCCTTTGTCTAGTATATTACATAAAATACAAACTGTAAATAGGATCTCATAATATAACATAAGGAAAACTAAGAAGATTCTCTACATTCAAAAGTTTTATTATAACGTAAATTAAGATATCAGTATTATTAGATTTCAGGATGAATACATAATATTGTAATAAACCAAGAGTGTGATATACCAGGGTTGACAATTACCTCCAGAAATCGGTGAGGCGAGAGTCAGTGTTCCGACGACAACAACACGCACAGTGAGTGGCTCCCAGCTCAGTGTACCGTGCCAAGTGTATTTTAGGATGTCTAAGGAGGCGAGGCAGCACTGTATCCCAGGAAAAAAAGAAATTAAAGGGTAATACAGTGCACGTTTGGATATGTAGGAGACGTTATATCAGTACTTGGTGTTGTATTTAGACACGGGTTACCTGCCTGACGGGTCCTTCTCATACACCCCAGGTGAGGGTCCCAAGCACGCTGCCCAGGTGAAGGTCACGCAGTCCAGGTGAAGTTCACGCAGTCCGGCTATACCACATTCTCAGGGAAATGCAGATGCTAAGGTGTAGAATAGATGGTGTTTGGCTGTGTTTACCCTTCATGTTAGGACATAGAAGTTATGAACTCAGGTGTGTGTGTGTGTGTGTGTTACTCCTCATGTTGTCGGTGGAGGATGTGACAGTGTATTTGGCGTCTGAGAAAATAACTGAAAAAAAGAGAATCCCAGTGTCATAAAATTCATAAAAAAAGCAAGATTCCACAATAGAGGTAATCCATAGAGGCAGGGTGACGCTGTATGACATAGATACCCTCTCATACACCGCCTAAACAAGTTGGGCCAAGGAAAACAATGATGAGTTGAGAGTGTGATTGTGGCGAACGTCTGTAACAAAGTCGATGAAATAAACACCGTCGTTGGTAGTGATATTGAAGTCTTGTGAGCATTTGGGGGGGTCATAAAGTTTTGAAAGATGGATTCCTCGAACTCTCAGTATTCAAGATGGAGAACACAAGTCACCCTCAATCACGAGCTCCTCCTTGAACTAGACCAAGACGATTTTTTTCCCGTCTGGTGATGGAAGATAATACCTGGTTTCATCACTAAGACTCTTAAGTCATAAATGGAAAAAAATGCGATAAAAACCTCAGCAACGATTATCTGTGAGCTGGTGGTAGTTGTGGTGGTGGTAGTTGTGGTGGTGGTGGTAGTTGTGGTGGTGGTAGTTGTGGTGGTGGTGGTAGTTGTGGTGGTGGTAGTTGTGGTGGTGGTAGTTGTGTTGGTAGTAGTTATGGTGATGGTAAGATGGTTATTTTTATGGTAAAGTAGCATTAATTAAAAGCTTAATTTATATAAAAGTATATTTAGGATCTATTGATTATATCTTTAATGTTATATTATTAATAGTTATTACATCAGGATTAGAATATTTAACTAAAGGGCTGTGTTAACCTTTGGCAGCACCATTGGTAATCTTTGTAAATGTTTAAACAAAGACAATATCCTTTAATCTTTACTTGTGGCTCATAAATTCTCATGTGGTAATTGCATTGGTTCTTATATTGTAAAAAAATCATGTACTATTTTCTTCAATATCGATGAACTTAGTGACCTTGTTCAGTAGAGGGAACAATCACGATAAACCAGTCGACTCTCCACTCAGCAACACACAGAGGAACAAGATCTCAGTCAACAAAGCGGTGACCAGCATTCGGTATACAACCAACTTGGATTCAGAGGATTAATATTACCTGATTAAAATGGATGAAATTCATATATGTGTATGGAGCTGTGGATAATATTCCCTGAACACTGCAATATCTGGTATCTATTTCTGGGTTATATATATTTTTGGTTTATAACTAATAGCGTTTTTTTTCATCACATACGTCGGGACCACAAACTGGAGAACAAAAAACCCCTCATGAATACAAAGAAAAATCTGAGAAAATGCGTCAAAATTCCAAGCCCTTTCACCCCCTGATCCTCAAGTACTTTCAGACGGCACCAGCAAGTACTTCAGGATCATTGTAGGGGGCAAAGGGGTCATGGCCACCCAAGTCGGCAGAGGGGGGGTCGAACTATCCCCATCCTACCCCTAAGAGGTGGATTGTTTTTCTAAAGAGTTGAGTTAATTACTGCCCAGGCACCACCGTGGTTACATAACGTTCCAGCACATCAGTATTTCCCGGCTTGTGTCATGTAAACAAACGATTCAGCCACTGCCCGGCCCAATATCGTGACACAGCGGCCGGTAGGAGTGTGTCTATGCAGATTTTTTTCCCCTCGGTCGTAAAATAACGCAGATCATGTAACAATTTGGTGCCGAAATACCTGACATGAAGGACGATATTACTGCAGAATAAACCTTTGAAGTGGGAAGAACTGACGCTTCTGGTTTAAGATTTAAACCTAGCGTACCTCTAGATTCCGCTCGTCGTGAGGTACTGTACGTGTTTTTATGGATTCGGGTCGTGACGTACAGGGGTCCGTAAGCCTCATGTGTTGGTGTATGACTGACTGTTCTTCTTAAGGTAGACGGGTAGTGGTAGTGTTCACAGTCTGTTGACTCTACCTGCTTGTTACTTTATACTAGAACATCTACGAAATATATTATAAACTGGTGCACGTCTAGGATATTGTCATACTCATATATCCTCTATTTATACTTTTATTACTTTACATATCGACGACTTTTACAGACACTTCTCATCTAAGAATAATTATTTATGAATGTATTAAAAGCAAGTTGAAGATCTCTTAAATCATCGTCATCAAAGGGTTAAATCATCGTCGTCAAAGGGTTAAATCATCGTCGTCAAGGGGTTAAATCATCGTCATCAAAGGGTTAAATCATCGTCGTCAAAGGTTTAAATCATCGTCGTCAAAGGGTTAAATCATCGTCATCAAAGGGTTAAATCATCGTCGTCAAGGGGTTAAATCATCGTCATCAAAGGTTTAAATCATCGTCGTCAAAGGGTTAAATCATCGTCGTCAAAGGGTTAAATCATCGTCGTCAAAGGGTTAAATCATCGTCGTCAAGGGGTTAAATCATCGTCATCAAAGGGTTAAATCATCGTCGTCAAAGGGTTAAATCATCGTCATCAAAGGGTTAAATCATCGTCGTCAAAGGGTTAAATCATCGTCATCAAAGGGTTAAATCATCGTCGTCAAGGGGTTAAATCATCGTCGTCAAAGGTTTAAATCATCGTCGTCAAAGGGTTAAATCATCGTCGTCAAAGGGTTAAATCATCGTCGTCAAAGGGCTAAATCATCGTCATCAAAGGGTTAAATCATCGTCATCAAAGGGTTAAATCATCGTCGTCAAAGGTTAAATCATCGTCGTCAAAGGGTTAAATCATCGTCGTCAAAGGGTTAAATCATCGTCATCAAAGGGTTAAATCATCGTCATCAAAGGGTTAAATCATCGTCATCAAAGGGTTAAATCATCGTCATCAAAGGGTTAAATCATCGTCGTCAAAGGGTTAATGATGGACGATGACAGTTAGGTTATGTTGGTGAAAATATCCATCATTGTAGTTTCCTTTATCTCTCTTCCTCCTCTGCTCAACAGTGTAGGTGAGTCTAATAACTGATGCCTCTGTGTCTATCATTCAGAAATGTGAGGGAGATCTCCTCTGGTTTAGTCCAATAATGATAAACTCAGAAATGTTCCCTAATGTAATAATTTCGCTGCACATTTCATTATTTTATCGTACGGTATGCGATAGTGATCATGATAATAATAAGAAGAAAAATCAGTAAAAGAGGGTAGACATATGTACAGACTGGTTAATAAAGAAGACAGAAGGAGTTACAAAGAGAAACATACAAGGATACAAGGACAGAGACAGACAGACAGACAGGCAGGTAATAATGTGTGTGTGTGGGTGACGGTAAGACATGACTGGTCTTCTCGTCTTCTCTGAGATGGAGAGTTCAAGACTGGGTCCCGTGGTGGTGGTGGTGGTGGTGTGTGTGTGTGTGTGTGGTAGTAGCGGGAGATCTAGGAGGTGAAGAATGGTGATATTCGTCGAAGGGAGCGAAAGGATCCAGGGACCACAGACTGGAGACACTGGCCTCCACGGAGCTGAGTCTGGCTAACAGTGGTCGCACATTTTGTCATCTGAGAGAGAGAGAGAGAGAGAGAGAGAGAGAGAGAGAGAGAGAGAGAGAGAGAGAGAGAGAGAGAGCAGTATATAACCCTCACACAGTAGATAACTTACACCATCAAAACATGAAAACAGAGCATAAAAAAAAAATACGGTTGAAAATCACGAGGTCATAAAAACTCGTGACCATCAAACTATTGGTCGCCATAACTATGAAACTTATTGGTATCGGCACCCAGTATACCGATACCAGAATCAATGTTCCGTGGCCGATGTTACCAATCATCCCCGACCCTCGCTACTACCTGTCCTTAAATCCTCAGGAGCAGCAATAGTAGTGAAGAATAAAGACGCATATATGAAGGACGCTCTATCAACACACACACACCCACACATACACACACCCACACACACACAGAGGAAAAGACATCATAGAAGAAGAAAGTGACTAGGAAGAGAAAATAAAGATAATAAATATAAGAAACACTTTGATTACTTCTAAGGTGATAAGTAAACAATTAGATGGATAAAGATGGATACAGAACAGATATTATCCTCTTCGTCCACCCATATAAGACTTCCACTACAGGCTGAATCTTATAGGCTACTGTACTATATTGTATTGTAATTTAGAGCGATCAGGTGTGGTAGGAGGCTCTCATAATGTTTCACGAGTTATATTTAATATTCGGACAAAACCGCGACACGACTTTTGTCTTTGATTTACATGTGTGTGGTTATGTGTACATGTGTGGCGACTTGTGGTGGAATGGTCAGCCTTCTCGCCTCTCAAGCGAACGGATTCGGGTACGATTCCCAGGCAGTTTGAAACTATAGGCAAGTTTCTTTACGCCATTTGCCTCTGTCTACCCAGCAGTAATTGGGAACCTGGATGTTAATCGATTTGCGGATCGTATTCCGGGGTAATGGTTAGCCAGTGCATTTGGCGAGTTGTCCGGTCTTCTCGGACTATTCCTTGACACTGGGTCATGCAACTCGTTAACTTAGGGTGTGGTTGTTGTGTTGGCGACAGCATCTACACCTTAAACAAATTCAGACCTAGGTGACCCTTGGGCCGGCCATCCTCGTTACATGAAGGGCAACCATTATTTATATTTGTGTATTATGATAGTGGTTAGGTGTACTGTACATGTGTATTAATAAGTGTGTAATTGGTGTAGATATTGGCAGGTGTTTCAATGTAGCCGAATGCGTGACAATACTCAGGTGTTTGACCAGGAATAGTTATGTATGGGAAGAATGGGTACAAATATGTAGTACAGAGTGGCCATATGTGTCAACGTCTATAGAAATACAAATATGGTCGAGTGTGTCAGGTGTGTAGGCGTAGGTACAGTCAGATGTGTGGAGGTATTTAGGTGGATGCAAGAATTATGACAGTGTAGAAGATTTAAACCTTCCATAAACCTAAACCAAAGGATCAGAGGCAGAATAGACCTTACGTTTTTGTTAAATAGATGACACACGAACAACAAGACATACACTGAATAAATAATTAACTAAGGACAAATAAGACACGAATTAAATGTTTTCCCAAATTGGATGGGGATTTTTTTTTTGGTACGAGTTGCTCACCATTATTAAATCATGGGGGTAGAGGCAGGACGCAGTGTGGCTTCTGTATGAGGATTGACATATGACCAGTAATTTTATTCTCTGAGTACCTGTAGTTAGGGTGTAGTAATTAGAGAAACACCTGGACAACGTAGGGAACAATACAGGGAGTGAGGGGGAGGTAGGGTGGGTTAGAGGTGGGGTGAGATGGTTAGGACGTGTGGAGAAAATGAGTCATCTTGCTCAGTGGACGAGGTTGTGGGAAGTAGATGTGTGGGAAGCTGGGATCTGGGGCGAGAGGATGAGCGTGAGGGAGGACGTGTGTGAGGCAGCCACAGGTATAATGCAGAGGCCAGCGACCACCTGCTTTATGGAGATCATTTAGGATCACGACCAACCTTATAAGCATTAACTAATAACTATTGGCCTCAGAAGCACAGATACGATTATGTAAGCATTAGTCCGGTACCGATCGTGTGAACAACGCGGGTTGGGAGTGCAGGCAGAAATCTGGAACCAACTGACTTACATTTTGCAGGGAGGCGTGCAGGATTTATGGTGGTGGTGGTGGTAGTGGTGGTGGTGGGGGGTCAGCTAAAGAGGAACACTGCCAGCAGTCGACACAACGAAGACGAGGAGAGGTGAAGCCTGGCCGGGACGCTCCTGAACCAAGGATAACTTTACATTTTGTGAAGCTCTTCTGGATTATGGGTATACTGTATGGAACATGCGATGTAAATATGGCGTTCACAACATCCATATTACCTTCATCTTCTGTTAATGTAAAATTTGGAGAAGTTATTTATGAGATGGAAGATAGTAGATAATATATTTCGAGACTGAAGTTGATGTAGATGAAGAAAAGAGAGAAAGAGGTGCAGTATATAATTAGATCATACCTCGTTGTAATAGACGTATTGATTCATGGCACTGTAGGTCTGGTTCATCATGAAATACGAGAATGAGACTATGTCATGAGAGTTTCCTGAGATACACTTCATTGTGACGGTAACGGAACACTAAAGTGGTAATAAGTGTACACAGAGGAACACCTATCCACCAAGAGGCTGTTCTCTCACTTAACACAACCTGTACTTCAGAATCAGATCTAATTTCATGAGTCATATGAAGTCTATACAGGGTATATAAAAATATTCTAATGTGTTCGTGGGTTTGTGTCGATAGTCATGACACACGTTAGCACTTACAAGCTGTGAAGTTAAGTTGTAAAGACCTAAGACTTAGCTAAGTAGATTGTAACTTTCAACACGACACTTCAGGAGAGAGAGAGAGAGAGAGAGAGAGAGAGAGAGAGAGAGAGAGAGAGAGAGAGAGAGAGCACACCACTATAGTGCCCTCTGATACTCTCTATACCTGACAGTGTTTCAGTCGATAAGGTAAATTGTCTCACCTGAGTATTTTCAATTTATATCTAACGTTCCATATATGATACACGTGTGTGTGTGTGTGTGTGTGTGTACTTCTCTAAATCTTGAAAATGTTGTAAGAAAATTAAAGATTTATATTAACAGGTATCTGTAACACACACACACACACACACACACATGCATTTGTTCATGTAAACGCGTGTACACCTGACCATTTTCACTTTATACAGCAACACCTGACCATATTATGTTAAGTCAACCTTCAGGAATATTCTTATTATATCTTCAGGTTCGAGAAATATTCATGGCAATAAAGACCCAAAGGACCCAGTAATGTTCTGTCTCTGTACTGGTGAGGTTTTGTTTATGTTCAACGAAGATGTTGAAAGGTGAACGTAATTAACATTGTCAATATACCACATCTTAGGGGCTGCCTTAGTCTGTGTTAAAGATTCGCAGTTTTAATATCGTTGCTATTTTTACTAATAGTTCCTTTGGTAATAATATAGGACGGAGCCGCGGGCGAGATTGACCGAAAACAATTATAAAAACGCCGTATCTTCAGTGTTATATTTTAGTGGACACTGTTGTAGTTAGTGGAAATATGTTAAAAAACGGATATTTTTTAAAATAAACGCTACTTAACATTTGTGGTTATGAAGAACAGACCTAACCAACTAAACCAACCAAACCTACCTAATCTTACCTAACTTCCCCTGTATATTAAACAGAAAGAACTTACTATGATATGATGAAATTTGAGGCATTTTCTGGACGTGAGATCATATGGCCACATCGGCGCTATGCAGCTCTGGAAGGTTAGTCCTTCATGTTAACCGTTCCCTTTTTAATGCAGTAATGTACCACAGATGAGATAATATCAGTTAGGAAAGCATTCTAAGTTATATTTGTCCCCGTATGCTACTTTATCTGTTCTGGCATTACGTTTTTGGCCTCAGTACGATCCAGGTGTCTATCTCTGAATATATAAGTAAAAATAACTCGTCTTGAATAACACTATCAATTCTGTTCCGGGAGGAGCCAGCAAGGAGACGGAAGGTGAGGGTAATGGGGGGGGGGGGGGGGGGGAGGGGGTGCTGGCAACTGCAGGGGCCAGTCAGTGAATCTCTGGCCTGGCGCGCTAGGAACTCTCTTTCGCTCTCACCCTGTCAGTGAAGGTGTGTGCACTAGCCTCTTGCTGGGTCTCATGCCCGACAGGTGCACACCCTCACTCCAGCCACTCCATCACCGCACTCCTTACAACGCTTCAACAAACTTATAACCAAACTAACTTAAGAAGGATAATATATTGATTAATTTCAAGTTGCTTGGTCTATTATATCATTAAAGTTCTAGGGGCAGCTTAATTCAATTTCACGTTGAAAAGAAAAAATCAGGACAGGTGACAACAGCCGCCTCTGTATCCTGTCACGGTACAGTACCTGGCTGTTGGCCCTGAAGCTGATGGCTGTTATACTGCTCCCGTATACTTATTACATAGTTGGCTTCAGGACACACCTAGAGAACTACACTTGAGGGAGATTTTGTTTGCTCGACATGTTTGGGCACAATAAGTTCTGCTATTTTTTCTCCCAACAAAATGTGACTAAGTGACTAAGATGTACCATATGTGTGCGTGTGTGTGTGTGTGTGTGTGTGTGTGTGTAAAAATACACGTGGTGACCAACCCTCCGTGTACAGTACAAAGGACTCACGCATACTAACGAGGCGTCTCAGTGTTGGCAACTTGGCACAGGACTCCCACCTAACAAGTGGAATTCGTAGTGTCCCCGAGCTTTCTAATATCCAGATTCCTTATTGTGTTATGCACGTTTTGTTATGTCCTCTGAATACGGGTTAATTTCAGAGTGCTGGGCTCTGAATTTTTGAGGTTTTACTGTCTATATGGAGCCTTATAATCTGGGCATGAGGCTCCCTAGTTAGTACCATAAACTGGAAGGACTGGGAGGGAAGGAAGCTCGGTGGATGGCGCATTAACATCACTGGTCTCAGTGCTCCGTCGATACTCTGCCTGGCATCTTGGCATCTACCCCCGACCTTCTCTTCTCTCTCACCACTTGGCTGTAGACCTTCAGTGCATCTTGGATTTTTTTCTTTACTGTCCATTAGTGGCAGTGTGAATACTGAGCCTGAGGTATACAAAGAGGCAGTGTGGCCGTCATTTCAGTTTATTGACAAACCAAGAGGCCGTTAACATCATTCATCACGCTGATAATGATACGAGGAAAACTTGTCCTATTTATGGGTCCAAATGATAATCTTAAAGGAGATAAAACTCTAATTTGTTTGTCATTATGAAAGTCGAAACTCATATTGATATCTTAAGCCATTGTTAGAAAATTCTTATTACAGGATGATGTATTTATGAGATGGTTATACATTTATCTCTTCCTTTAGTCGTCTTTATGGGGAAAGTTGATGGATTAGTGTAATTACTAGTCTTATTACGCTCTTAAAGACCTTAGGAAATGTTGAAGCGCAGTAATAACATGACGTTAAGTATCCCTCTCTTAAATAAGTTCTATCGCAGGGACGAGGAGCCGGAGAACCAGAGAGCCGGAGAGCCGGAGAACAGGAGAGCCGGAGAGCCGGAGAGCCAGAGAACCGACCTGATGTGACCACGACGGGTAAATAAACTGGTGGAACTTGAGAATAATTGCGTCAAGATCAGGATTGGGTCAGTGTCCGGGTGAGCCACTACCATACAGTCATGCCTTTAGTGGCTTTAAAAGTGAACCGGAAAGTCTTACCTAACCTAACCTAACCTTAAAGGAACAATATATTAATTTGTTTTAGAGAATTTACTCATTGATTTTAATATTTCACAATAAACGCCTATTGTGTAAAAAAAAAATTAATGTAGGATCTTCATATCGGAAGTTACGTTGGTGTTGGGTGGAGGAGCTGACTGTCTAGTACTGCTGTGGCCTGGTGGGTGAGGCTTTAATATGGATGGATTATTTAGGAGATAGAGAGGAGGGCTAGGAGGAGCAGGCGACGCTGAAGACAGGTATTGATACTGAGGTAGTTCGTATTAGCTACTGCTGGCTGTTGTAGTGACGGGATAGCATTGTCACATACGACCATCTGACCCAAAGTTCCAGCGGCAGTAGAAGATTTGTAAGGACCTGGAGGTGAGGGAGGGCGTGGTGTATATGGAAACACAGATTGGAAGGGTAGGAGTCCTGTAGTGTGTAGGTAGCAGTGGGAGACTATGGCTCAAGCATGTTATGGTGAGTGTTGTATTGTTGAGTAGTTGGTGGGTGATGACTCGTGGTATGGAGCAACACAGTCGAAATTCTCTAGAGCTCCGCCCATGCAGTGAACGATGGAGGTGACAGTAACTGAAGCAAGAACGTTGCTGACTGTAAATTTTCCATAAGTTGAAGAGTCAATCACGGTCACATGAGTTTGTGGTCATTGTATGTTCTGCTGCTGACCCTGAACGTTGGCCTCCAGACATGGGTTATGGACCTACTCAGAGCCTCAGACCGACATTTCTATAACGTAAAATGATTGAGCAGCACATAAGATCATGCTGGAATTTTTCTAGGGTATGGCTGAGTGAAAATCAAAGGCCCAAGCCATAAAAACTGATGGTGATAGAAACAAGGGGGATGTGGAGTGTTAAAATTGAAGACTTCCACTTTTTGATGGCAGTTTTCCTCCCTTTTTAATTTTTCATTGATGAACACGACGCGATGGACCCAACATAGTGACGTAAGATATCCATCTTACGTCACTATGCCTCCTGAGACGGTAGGATACTTACACCGTTTGTTACTAAATATTTAGGAATGAGACTAAATTATATCACCAGCTGTTGGAGGAGGAAGGGGGGGGGGGTTGTTGGGGGAGTCGTGAGGTATATGACTGGGAAAAAGAAACATCTGCAAGGGGCCTGGCGGGCAGCGCTGACCACAGAGCGAGGGAGATGCAGTAGCCGACAGCAACCCGAGGCTACAGGGCATCCGCAGCGTGGCAAAGTTTATAGGTGGGTCAGTAGTGTAAAATAAATTACTTGTTGGGGCGGACGAGGATCGAGATACAATACCACAGTAAATAAGGTGTAACGGGCGCGCCAGGAGGATGAACAACACCTTCGGTGGTGAGCTGTGCACCAGAGTGAGACCTGGGAAGTGACGAAAGAACACCATCGTAAGGAGAAGAGAAAGAGACCCCGGATGTGTCGGTCCCTCATCGGTCACAGAGGTTAAGAGGGAACGTCTACTCACCACCAAGCTTAAACTGATCTCTAAAAAGTAAATGGTTACTGGAGGGGTCCTTGACGGGTGTAAGGGAACAAGAGGCCAAGCTGGGGGTATGATAATAATAATAATAACAATAATAATAATAATAATAATAATAATAATAATAATAATAATAATAATAATAATAATAATAATAATAATAATAATAATAATAAACGGTTTATTAATAGAGTTGTTAGACGGTGGCTGAAAATATACAAACTTACATTTGATTTAGACATAGTGATATAATATTCGTTGAATACATTTACAGGGCTGTACAGTACATACATCAGGAGTTGTTTATTATTTTAACAATAGATGGGATGGTGCTATTCTTATATCTATCAGTGTGGGCTCTTATGGGCTGAATTTTGTTGTAGTAGCGGACTGCACGAGTTGGGTGGGGTGTGTGTGTGTGTGTGTGTGTGTGTCTGTGTGTGTGTCTGTGTCTGTGTGTGTTTACCGTTATCTGTCTTTTGTGTGTTTGTGTTTGTGTGTATATTTTTATTTTTGTGTATTTATGTAGGTATGGTAATGAATGTGTGTGTATATTGTAGAGTGAAGCGTACACGGGCCTGATACTCGGTACTGATCTCATTGCTGAATAGAAACGTTTATATATAAGAAGTATAATTTTCATTCATGACAGTTTGGTTAGGAATATATGAATATACGTGTGAGTGAGTGAATGACGGCCCTGGTGGGAGACTTGTTCACTGAACCTTCCCCGGCTGTTGTGAAATATTCTAATACAATAAACAATAAATTATGTGTTTTGTTTTTGGTTACGACGTCAACAACTTATTATCTCATACAAAGAACAGTGATCTCTGCTTAACACTGTACAATCTGCTTAACACTGTACAATCTGCTTAACACTGTACAATCTGCTTAACACTGTACATCATCAGTAGAGGCGGTCAGGCCACGGTAAGTGAAGAATGACTCAGGCCAGGTCGATGACTAGCCACAACATTTACCCAAGAATCCTACATGTTTGGCCAGCTGTCAGAGGAGTTAAGCACCAGCTAACTGTTTACACCAGAGGAAAAAAAACAACTTAAAGGAGTATCGGCTACCTAGTGTGAGTGACAAGAGGACATCAGGGCGATACAAGGAAGAGAGAGACAACTAAGATACTGTATAGGGAAATTTAAGATTATCACAGAACTCCTTGAAGGTTTATCGAATTGACGACCACCGAGAACTGCTGGGTGAAGGAGGTTAAGAGTAGGATCATCAGTGTGGGTGTTTGTACCAGCGACAACACGGATCAACACACAGTCTCCCACCAACACACACATAACCTACGGACTGAATACATCACACAAAGACCATCTACACAAATGGTTCTCTCAACACTGTCTGTGAGGGGCCTGGAGCCTGTAAGTGATGGCTTTGTGGTCTCAGCCTAAGGGTAATACACTAGAGAAAGGAGCCAGAATAAACAATTGATCATTCTCTTACTGTATATAAAGTAAACTATTTAACGTACTCACAGCCTCTTGTTGTCACTCTTGTAGTACCCATTATCCAACGCAATTTAAAGGTATCATTCCTCTTCTAGTTTAGCTCAGGCGCTGTACTCGTGGGTGGGTTTGTGTAGCATTTTGTAGAGGGCATCTCGTCATCTTTTCTTGGGTCTTTTTAACCCAGGATGAATAAAAACAAAATGGAATAATTGGGAGATGAAGAAAATAATACGTGATATAATGACATAACAAAGAGTAGTTCGTATGTCGAGTAGAAGCCTTATATAGACTATTCCTTAACTTATCAATATATTAAGAGGCCGACTGATTTATATTAACCATTCTGTAAAATCCAGATTATTTTCGGATGGATATTAGTAAATTTAATCTACATTACCTTTAATATATATTCCAGTGGGTAAAGTCTGAGAGTACAAGAAGGTCAACATTCATCAGGGATTGTACTCTGAACATCTGTGGGTACGAGTCCCAGATCTATCAGTCTCACTCTGGGGACTTGTTCTAAGCTGTGTTTGTGTCCAGTGTTTCAGAGACTAAATCAGTTTCAGAGAAATGTTACTGGAAGTTGTTTTTTCCACCGTGAACCAACAACAAAAAACTCCGCATTAAGGAACAAGGTAAACTGTGTTATAGTTAAGAGACTGCCGCCAGGGGTCTCTGTACCAACACTCGTCTCGCTCATCACTGTGTTGTAGTCTCCTCCTCTCCCTTAGGTGGCAGACCAACCTCTATCTACTAAGCAACCTAAAGCCTCTTAGCCTGGTAGCTTTGAGCCTGGTAGTTGGGTAGCCCGGAACCTGGCAGCCTGTCAACAGGATACCTGGCAGCCTGGAGATTGGCAGCACGGCAACCCAGTAACCTGGCAGACGGTCACCAACAGGTTAGGAGTCCAGCAGCTGTGAGGATAAGTACCCTAACAGCTTAGTGGCTTAACCTTATGTCAGGTAGCAGCTCTGACACCAGTACCCGAGCCGTATAACTATACACACTGACACGCACACATGAGTACAAACATCATCATATGTAAACACGTACAGTTCCGTTCAGAAGTTCGTGGTACACTGGCGGTGAAGGGTGGTGTACCCTTCTTGGACGACAGGTCACTGCGCCGAACCTCCTACCAACACACACAACGAAAACGATTAATGGCAACAATAGCCCTATGTATGATTAAGGTCAACAATAAAACGAAAAAGATTAATACCAACGAACGCCTTACGCAACCAGGTGAGAAGGTTGGGTCATCTTACCCTATGACCTGACTACGGACAGTTGCTGTGCTTGGAGATGGCATGGTCAATTTCTTTGGATTAAGAAGATTAGTAAGGGTCACTGCCTTATGACCGGAACATGGTGGACTTGATATTTTTGATATATGAGCTCTGTTCAACTATTTCTTATAGTGTTCATTCAAAACTAATTTCCCTATTTTATTCGGATATTCTAATGGCTACTCCTATTACTACAGATTTCTGCTCTTGTAAACAAAATATTAGCACATCTTCATCATCCATCAGCAGTAACGTTGGCCGATATTCACATTAATTTCCTTCCAATCTCATTTTTGATGAATATTCGTTCGACTCACACTGCTCCATCACCAGCTCCACTGTGTGTGTTGGTGGGAGGGTCGGCGTAGTGACCTGTCGTCCAGGAAGGGTACAACAGACTATACACCCTTCACCGTCAGTGTACCACGAACTTCTGAACGAAACTGTACATGCGAACACATTTATTGGTACAGGTGAACATATGCATATAGTGGCGCTAAAGCACATTTCCGCACATATGTACATACACGGGCAAAATCACACAAAATTATATTGTAGACGCAGCAGATGTATGGCCAGTGATAAACTAACACAAAACAAAATAAAAGTTATCGCAGTGAGAGCTTTGAGTATGAATTAAGACGCCAAAGCTTGAATAACTTGTGCTTAACTGTGGCAAGAAGAAGACAAACATAGAGACAGACAAACAAGGAGTAGAGAGACTGTTGAGGACCAGAGGGCCAATTATCACACCGGACCTACAGGATGCCAAGTCATGAAAACTGCCAACAGCTTCAAGAATTTCCCAGCATCTATTGTGTCTCGAGGTGTCGCCAAAGATTGGTATTAACAAGTTTGGCTAAATTCTTGTTGTTGAACTCTGGGTTTGGTTGGTGATGGTGCAGAGAGAGAGAGGGAGAGAGCTGTGAGGTTAATACTGGTAACCTCCTCTGCCTGGTTTTCAAAGCTTATATCTTGACCAACAGAGAAACTCTTCTCTTAAATTTTGTTCTGCATGTCACTTAACTATTACTGAGGAGGTAATTTTGTATTTAGTTGAGCGACTTTTCTCTGACCACACACAAGAAACACTAAAAGTCTCATTCATCAAAAAGAGTGAATATAAATGCTAAGTTGAGTACGACAGTGTGACTCCAACAACACCGCTGCCTGGCCACTCATCATCATACCAACCTGCTGATGAAGCTCACAAGTAAATATTGAGTCAGTTTATTTAATAAATATATACATACACTATTATACACTCATCTTTGCGTGTGTAAGAGGGTAGGAATGTTGGAAGTACAGTTTAGGGGAGTTTGTGGATACCATGTCCTCCAGGATGACTGGGAGAATTGCTTATTCCCCTGGAGGCTCGTCCAAGGAAACACGGCGGTGTAGGTACTGAGAGAAGCATTATAGAGAGGAACAATACTGTGCAGCACAAGACACAACATTAGCTGTGATCAGCCAGCAGTAGTTTAGCTCTATATATGCTGTGTCGTGCTGGTGATGAAAATAGAAACTATTATTTGCTGGATAATAGACCAAGTGGAGTTTTGACCAGGATGCCAGCGAACGTTCTAATTTCATGCAAGAACAAAGAATTCGTAGTTTTGTCGTAAATTCGATTCGTAAATAAAGGTTCAAGCAGAGTGAGTCTTCGTTCTTCAAGACACTGTGACTAAAACCATGAATCTGTAAAGACCTGAAATTGTTGGTGTACAGTACAAGTGTAAACTGTGGTGGTGGTTAAAAGGTTATTTCATCGTAACGAAATCGTACGACAAGTATAGTAGAATAAAGGTAATAAACTGATCATCAGACGCGGGAATAAAGAGACTGTGGTGCGCCTCCTCAGTGTGTACAGCCAGTGAAGCACAACAACACAACAGGTGAGGCACTTATTTGTTGCTTCAACTCTCCAGAACCGATGGTGTAATCACCATTAACTTCACAAGTTTCTGTTTGTCCAGCTCGGACGCGCGTCACTGGGACACTCATTTGCATGTTTATAAATTAGTCTAATCTTGAAATACTTTCTCCTCGGCGGCCGTGATTGATGCTTCATGGTCCTCGGGCTCAACACTCACTGCTTCCCTTGGCTACTGTGTTGGTCCAGGAGAAGTTCTGTTGGCCTCAGTAATATACAGTATATCCAACTAATTTTGTGAGTTCTTTCCAGGTTAGCGGAAAACACAAATATAGAAGAAAATTCAAGAGCTCTTCTCCTCTGGATGTGGCGAGTCAATAAAGGTGAAATCCTTAAGGTGGAGTTTACTGATCTTCTTCTTACGTGTGTACGTGTGTGTGTCGCACGTAGGGTGGTGAAATGCGTCTAGTGTGGCAGCACTATGTTAGTGTTAAGGTGCAAGCACTGCTTGCTCCCTCTCGCTTTTCAGCTGCAGCCGCTGGCTAGCCTTCGTGGTGAACAGGGAAGCAACTTGCATAAGTCTTCCCCTGCCAGTACTCAGCCTCTTCACCACCAAGACTCCTGCTGTGCCTCCTCGTGGCAACACACGGTAACTGGGTGCCTCGTGGGCCCATGCTAGACCAGCAGGGGATCTCGGAGTAGCAGTGGGCCCCAGAGGGACAGCGCATAGGCCCACTGACATGTGGACACGTTCTGGGGCCTACCAGCCATTGCCTCGCTGCCTTGCGGATTAACCTTGGTAGGTATAAGGCTACGGGAGTAAATCCCAAACGAAAAATCTGCATTGGAGTGTAATCTCCCAACGGCCTAGTCCTCCTCAGCAAGTGTGCTGCAAACAACCTCACTCTCACCAATACCTTGTTTAGGCGGGCCGACAAGTTCAAGGGTTCGTGGCAACACCCACAACCCAAACACTGGCATCTCATTGACTACATCATTGCCAGAGAAAGAGATCGCCGAGATGTCCTCATCACCCGTGCCATGCGTGGCTCAGACCACTGTGACACTGATCATGGTCTTGTCAGATCCAAGCTCTCACTTCACGTCGCCCTAAAATGGCAATGGCAGCAAGGCTCCAGAAGAGGTTTTAATACTAAGCGTCTGGAAGATCCAGCAGTAGCACATGCTTTCAGAGAGCAGCTCGAACATGGGTTTATAAATAACCCAACAGCAAAGAACGCGAATCCCAGATCAAAAGAATATACCAGGACTGGTTTGATGAAAATGACACGGCAATCAAAGTACTCATCGACGATAAATGTGCTGCTTTTACTGACTGGCAGAACAACCCTCAGTCTCTGACCAAAGCTGATACCTTCCGTAAGAAGAAAGCGCCAGCCCAGCGGGAACTTTGCAATCTAAAGAACGACTGGATTAAAACTAAAACACGTGAAGCACAAAAACTTGCAGATCAGCACAAGATGCACAAATTTTTCATTTCCACTAAAACATTTTATGGACCAGTCACTCGTGGCGCAGCCCCCCTCCGCTCATCTGATGGTAACTTCATAATTAAAGACGATGAAGGCCTCTTTCAGCGCTGGAAAGAGCACTACCCTTCATTGCTCAACCGAAACACCGATGAGGATGTCCTGACTACCCAGCAGCTCCCTCAGCATCCAGAGCTGACCCACCTCAGCTATCCTCCATCCCTGGGTGAGGTAGCTACTGCCATCAAACAGATGGAAAATGACAAAGCCTCAGGACCTGATGGAATCCCAGCCAAGGTGTATAAAGTAGGAGGACCTCTGCTTACCAGCCGTCTCCACTCTCTCCTGAAGAATATATGGGAAAAGGAGGAAATCCCCCAAGCTCTTAAAGACGCCTCCATTGTCAATATTTATAAAAACAAGGGAGACCAGTCATACTGTGGCAACTACCGTCGGATCTCGCTGCTGTCCGTAGCTGGCAAGAGTATCGCCCGAGTCCTCCTAAACAGACTTCTTCCTGAGGCGGAAAACTTCCTCCAAGAATCTCAATGTGGTTTTAGAAATTTAGACCATCACATGGCACCACTGACATGATCTTTGCTGCCCGCCAGATACAGGAAAAGTGCAGAGAACAGCGTCATGATCTGTACATGACCATCATCGACCTAACCAAGGCCTTCGACTCGGTCAACAGTTAAGCCCTCTGGTGGACCCTCAGCCGTTTTGGCTGCCCACCAAAATTCATCGCCACTGTGAGGCAACTCCACTATGGCAAAAACGGCAGTGTCCTACACAACGGCACCCAGTCAGAGTTCTTCCCCATCCAACCAGGGGTTAAACAAGGGCGTGTACTGGTACCAAGTCTCTTTTCCATCTTCTTGGCTGCCTTCCTTACTCGTGCCAGTGCCAATTTAGCCGGCGGGGTGAACATCGTGTACCGGGTAAAGGGGGGGGGGGGGGGGTCTTTTCAACTTAGACGACTCCAGGCAAGAACAAAGGTGTAGGCAGCTTCCATTACTGAACTCCAGTATGCAGACGACCTCACCCTTGTTTGCTCATACTGAACACTACCTACAGGAGATCCTGAACACCTACGCAAATGCGTATGCACACTTCGGCCTTGGGGTGAATGTACGTAAGACTCAGACTCTCTTTCAACCTGTCCCTGCTTCAGACACACCTCCACCATCCATCTAGCTTAACGGTACTATCCTCTCTAATGGTGCCCACTTTCGGTATCTCAGTTCCCACCTGTCCACCACCGCAGACATCGATGAAGAGATTCAGCATCGGATCAGATGTGCATCTCAAGCCTTTGGCAGACTCCAAAATCGTGTCCTCAGCTGTTGGGAACTGAAATTATCAACAAAGCTGCATGTATATCGAGCAGTGGTCCTCCCTACCTTGCTCTATGGCAGTGAGATATGGGTCACATACAGCAGGCACCTCAAGGCACTTGAAAACTTTCACCAACGTAGTCTACGTTCCATCCTCCGAGTTCGCTGAGAAGACAAGAGAACAAATGCCAGTATTCTTGCTGACACCAACTGTAGGAGCATCGAGGCTACCATTATCCATGAACAACTACGTTGGACTGGTCATGTTGCCCGCATGGACGACAGTAGACTGCCAAAGCAGCTACTTTACAGTCACCTAACGAATAGTAAACGTAACGCCGGCGGGCAATTGAAAAGGTATAAGGATAGTCTTAAGACAAACCTGAAAAAGTGACAAATCGACCCCCTCACCTGGGAGTCAATTACTCCACATTATAACGCTTGGTGGAGCACCGCTGTCAATGCTTTCGAGTTCGCCCGACTGCAAACCGAGGTAGACAAGCGCCAACGCCGGAAAGATGCTGCTATCGTCCCCCCCCCCTCCCCGCAGCAAATGGAGCCCTCTACATGTGCAACGAATGTGAACTACGCTGCGCGTCCCGTATCGGTCTCTAGTCACCTCAAAACTCACCAACCTCGGTGACATCCCTAATAACTCATATCATTGTGTCATAGCTGGATGATCGTCATACTCGATTCCGAGTGACAGCAAAGTAGTAGTAGTAGTAGTAGTAGTAGTAGTAGTAGTAGACATCTAGGCGCAGTAATTGGCACTACGGACTTCAAGACCGAGTACGTAGCTGGAAAGGTGAATGAGTGGGTTAGCGAAATCCAAGCTCTATCTGAGATTGCTAACACAGAGCCACATGCGGCCTTTGCAGCATTCACCCATGGAGTCAAGCATCGCTGGAACTACCTGATGCGTACCATCCCTGAGATCGGACCCCTCATCCACCCTCTGGAAGAAGCCATCTGTGTCAAGTTCATTCCCAAACTAGTGAAACACCCTGACTTAACCCCAGCAGAAAGAACACTTCTTGCACTTCCACCAAGACTGGGAGGGATGGGACTAACTAATCCAGAGGAGATTGCTGACACTGAACATCAAAATTCACTTAAGCTCACGGCAGCCCTCACTGACCACATAATAGCCCAGAATGCAACAGGGGAAGTGGACACCAGCGAAGTAAATAAGATCCGTAGGGCCATTACAACAGATCGGCAGCACTGCCAAAATGACATGTTGCAGCAACTATTGCTGCAGGTTCCAGAAAATTTGACAAAAAAAGTAGCTATAGCGCAGGAGGTGGGCGCCTCGAACTGGTTAACTACGTTACCGATAAGGGCAAATGGTTTCAGCCTTAACAAACAAGAATTTACAGATGCCATTGCTCTAAGGTACGGTTGGCCAGTAGATGGTTTGCCCTCCCAATGCGTGTGTGGCTCTTCCTACGACGGCGATCACGCCATGGTCTGCAAGAAGGGGGGCTTCACATGCATGAGGCATGACGAGGTAAGGGATCTCACAGCAAATATGTTGAAGGAAATCTGCCGGGACGTCATGGTAGAACCGACCCTCCTTCCACTGGATGGTGAGATCTTCCAACACAGGACTTCAAACACATCTAACGAAGCCCGTGTGGACGTCAGTGCTCGAGGATTCTGGACGCGGGGACAGCGAGCTTTCTTCGACATCAGGATTTTTGATCCCATGGCCACTTGTCACCGTAACCTAGCTCTCGATGCTGCACATAGGAGGAACGAGAACGACAAGAGAAGGGCATATGGGGAGAGAATTCAAAACGTCGATCAAGGCAGCTTCACTCCTCTAGTGTTCACAACCTCTGGTGGGATGGGCCCAAGTGCAAGATGTTTCTACGCCAGACTCGCGGAGCTGATCTCCGAACAGAAGCAGCAGCCCAGAAGTTATGTCACAGCCTGGATGAGATGTCGACTGTCCTTCTCTCTCCTTCGGTCGGCTTTGCTCTGCCTCAGGGGAACGAGAGCTTCTGCCCCTACTCCGACAACTGCTGCAGATATTGACTATGAGGCTACAGTCACTGAATGCCGCATGGATCTGCGGCTCAACTAATTTAACACAGATAGGATAGCTTCTTATGTATTAGGATATTTAATATTAAGGTAAATAAATGGTGGCGAAGGTGTGGCTATTGGGGGAGGCTGGAGGCCACGTTTAAAAAAAAAAAAAAAAAAAAAAAAAAAAAAAAAAAAAAGGTAGTAGTAGTAGTAGTAGTGTGTGTGTGGACCACCTGGCAGCATTAGAGTCACGCCAGGTGTTACTGTCACCTGCTCAGCCTGACATATACTACTTCCTACAGTAATTTATGGCATGTCCAGGTATTTAGAAGTACAGCATTTCTATTGTGTACCTGTTGGTCCAAGTGACACCATAAAACTCTTGAAATATATACTGTATTCTAATGATCAGTGTTTCTTCACAAGCTAGGCTTTTTACCCATACAGTACATACAACACACACATTATACAACACTTACGAAGACCCATAACAAAATATTAAGTACACTATAGCAACAGTATCAGAGTATCCATAAACAAGTGATAATGGATAAGTCAGTCATCAGTCATCACTATTTTGCTTCAAGAATAATTAATTATACCCAAGAAGACGATAAAACTACTTTACGAATATTTTCTAAGACCAGATATTCCTCACATCCTCAAGTTACCTCTTTTATTCCCTCATTAGACATAAACATAAACATTATCTTGAGCCAATATTCTCCTCTTTGTTTACATTCACCCTCCCTCCCCTTCCTTCACCACTGTATAACTATGTAATATAATATTAAGATGTATGCTGCAGCTACCTACCCCGTGTTCACCAGGAGGGCTTGTCGTACCCATTCCCAGGTGTTCCTGTTTATTTACGAGGTTCTGTCATTTGCTTCAATACGATCAGTTACGATATTTGTGTCAAGTTACAGTGCTTGAAAAAGTTTTGATCACCTTGTTCTTATTATTCAGCTCGTGAGTTATTCTATCTCTTAAGGGTTGTTCCTCTCCCGACAAGCACACTTCAATGTGTACAATGGTTTATATACAAAGGAGCCCAGTTCTGCACTTTATCTGGGAATCGAACCCTGGATTCTATATTTATGAGACGAATGTCCTACCATTGACCGTAAGTAATAGTTATATATTTTTAAACCTAGGGTAAAGATAATTAGTAGTGGAGGTTAATAACAGTGACACGGCCTCATGTCAGCCAGTGCCACTTTGCCTGATTCGGGATCTTGCCAGAGAGACGAGAGGGAGAGGGTTATAGGTGAGAGCACTGGTGGTGAGGATGGTGGTGATAGTGCAGGTGACGGCCCTCTTAGTCAGCCACCAGCTTTGTTTCTATAGTGGTGGGCGAGGGGTCAAGGGCGGCCATACACCAGATAACAGCTCTTTTTTACGTCACTATGAACAGCTATAGTTGGTGAACAATGCTGAGGCTCGCGACGTGTGTGACAAGATTTAGAAAAATAAAGTGAAACCAATTGTTAATATTAAAGTAGAAATTAAAACATTACACAATTAAACTATTAACAAAAATGCTTCTTAAAATCTATCATATGTGAAGTATGATATGACTGCGGTAAATATACGTCCTAATGACTCGCTCTCTGAATATGCTTTTCGAGCCCAGGTGAATTAATCCTGGCTACTGTGTATATCAAGAGTCACTGGGCTAGTACTAACCTAGCTGAGGGGCCGGTACTGTGCTTCTAAATGGGGAAAATGTCGGCAGTGAACAAAATGATAATGTGTTCAGTATGTGCTAAGGGGAAAATAACTGGCCATGGGAGGTGTCAACTCCACGAGGGAGATCATGGTAAATGTTCCCTAAGGCTTGTTGACATGGCCTTGTGTCGCTGGAGGAAGCGGCTGACAGGTTAACCGATTAACGGAATAATTGTTGGGCTGCGCTTACAACACACGAGTCAAGTCATGACCTGCTCTCTATGTCCCTATAAGCTTACCTGTCACTATTACCGGTATGTTTAAAATAAAATACAAATCTTACCTTAAAAATATTGCTGTTCTTTCTTGACCTCCAACTGCACGCCTGTGGTTTGTGTCCATTTCCTTGACAGATGGTCCTGTCATGTTTATCAACTTCTTGAAGTTTTCACTTGTCATCCTAAATATTTTATAGAATTTGTCTGGATGGTTCACCAAGTCTTGGAATAAATGACTAAAGGCACCAAAAGATGGTCTGTTGGTGTTGACTTCCTGTACCCACACTCGGTTCCCTCTCTTACACCGCCAAACCCGTAACTGAACATATAATTAAACGAGAGAATATGTGTCAGGTTGGGCACTGACAAACTTGACTCGTTTTGACTCTTTCTGTGTGAACGGGAATGAGTCAATTTGATTCGAGTCAAATGACTCAAATGGCTCGACTCGATTCGACTCGTTTGGTGTAAACAAGCAGCCTTAGTGCAATTGGCGATATGTCCGATGTCCTCTGGTTATTTCTTGACACCTCAAACAAATTTACGTCTGGTTATGACTGGTGTTTTCTCGAGGTTTGTGACGACTTTCCCGACATTGAACCTAACAATGTATCTTGTGATGAGCTGACGGAAGTAAACTCGCTAAAAATATATTCTGTACCCTTGGCTCTGAAACCATCGGCAACAGTCACTGCGACAGAAGCCGTGATAAGATGGATCGAAATACACGATTTAACTGTGTATAGCGAGGTGGGTGAAAGAAGGCACAATACTGAGTAAGGTGTGTTGCGAATGGGATGAAAAGAAGTTCATTGGTGCACTGACCAAGAACGATAGAACAGAAGAAGTACAGAGGCATAATATGACATGTAGGGGAAGCAAGGAGGAAATGAGGGACTGATTAGTTAATGAGGAGATTACATTTGGTCAAATATTGGAAAACAAAACTGCGAGGCTCCACCCACATGCACAGTATACAGACGTGGTTGTTATAAGAGTTAATAAGTTGCTATGACTTTCTATCAGTTTGCAGCTCCAAGAAGGTTGTGTAGTGACCAAAGATGAAATCCCTTAAGCAAAGTAATTCAGAGAAGAGGGATTCGTTTTCATTCTGGCAAGAATCCCATCCGCGGAAGTTTGAGTTGTACACACTGTACATGCTACTGCAGACGCGACGAGAGAAGTAGAAACAGCGTTGTTATTACCGTATGTTTGTGAGAAACCCCACGGCTACAGAGAGAGAGAACCCACGGCTACAGAGAGAGACAGAACCCACGACTACAGGAGGAATGGAAGCCGGGAAGTACGGGAAAGGATTAATTGGAGGAGGAAAATCCAACACAGGTGTGGCAGGCTACAGAGCAGATGGCGAGAGATAAACGTGTGGCGCTCTTCAAGTCCACTACCGTGAGCCACATTTGCAGGTGGGACAAGATTACCTGCAGTAGATAGAAGAGCACATGACTTGGACAGTGGTGTAAACTGAGTAAAGTGGAAGGGTAGACAAGGAAGAGCATTACTACACGAGAGAGTAACACTTTAGCTTTCTTCTTCACGTGTTTCTTTGGATGACATTTCAAATCTGATTTATTTTAAGATGCTTTTTAAGGAACCCACAGAAGAACCCCTATTTAGACTCGTGTGTCAAGTTCTCGTATGGACAACAACACTCTGAAAGTATAGCATTAAATCATCTATTGAAGATAACACGAATGGTAATAAACTTGACCCCAATAAACAAGTAACTTACGATCGTTTGGTTGTAGTCATTTTCGTCTCATTGGGTGTAGTGACAACCTGAGGGGTCAGATCTGTTAGTTCCCTCACAGTTAGTACAATAGGATTAATTACTTCTCCTGGCAAACTGAGGCACAACTTTGTGAATATTCATCATAGTTGATGAAGCAATCGTGGTCGACAAGGCACCTGAAAACTTTGTCAGTGTGTCGAATATTGTTGTAAGGTACACCGTGTGAGAACCATTGTACCGTGTGAGAACCATTGTACCGTGTGAGAACCATTGTACCGTGTGAAAACCATTGTACCGTGTGGGAACCATTGTACCGTGTGAGAACCAGTACATCGTGTGAGAACCATTGTACTGTGTGAGGACAAATACACTGTGTGAGAGCCATTATAAGGTACACCGTGTGAGAACCATTGTACCGTGTGAGAACTATTGTACCGTGTGAGAACCATTGTACCGTGTGAGAACCATTGTACCGTGTGAGAACCATTGTACCGTGTGAGAACCTAACCTAAATGAAATATACGGCTTATCATGTTACGCTACATTGTTCACTGCTGGTTTGACATTGATCAATCTGAACATAAGACTATCACATATTCTATTTTTCGTGCCACCGTGAAATAAATGTTGTTTATTGACTTAATTCTAACACTGCCGGGATAATATTCATTTAGGTATCTGTTGCCAGGTTTGTACTCGTATAGCAATCACAAGTACTTGATCGTATAGCAATCACAACACTTACGTCACGTCTCTCTATGATGATTACCTGACGCAAATTTCATAACTAATATGAAAAACAAACAAACATACAGATATATAGGTGAGTAAAGACTGTAAAGAGGGATAATACTGCAATAAACTGGTCTTATAAAGGTCTTTGTATATAGTAAAAGTGACTCAGGAACGAGGAATATTGTTTTTCTTGTAGTTATATTGACATTGACAGACAGACAGACAGACAGACAGACAAACAGGCAGACAGACAGACAGATTCTCTCTCTCTCTCTTAGCTTCCAGGAGTTTTCTCTTATTAACAACACACCATATTGCGAAACACATTAATTCCACATGAAAATTTCTCAATATTACTGAACAATTCAACAAAAGACACATTACAAATAATCGTCTTTTTTCTTTAGTGTTTACAATTGTTTATTTTTGTTTTATATATATTTGTCCTTTCCACTGAGCTAATTACGTCACCATGCCACTAAATACATTACTCTATTGTGTTTTATTATTTAAAATCAACATACACAAATTAATCATAAAACACTGTATTTTATTTACAGTACAAGGACAACCCAAAACCTGTTGATTTATGAAGGAAATAATTTATGATGCGAAAATTTCATCAAGGATAATATACGAGGCTTCAGAAAATCTTGCCTCCAACTACAGTTCTCAGAGTCCTGTGTAATCACCATGACGAGCATCTGCCTGGGTATAAATTAAATTAAGTTCACTGAGGTTGTGTGTGTGTGTGTGTGTGTGTGTGTGTGTGTGTGTGTATATGTGTGTGTGTGTGTGTGTGTGTGTGTGTGTTTACAGTCACCCTCCATAAATATTGATTATGACAAACGATTCTTTAAGTTATAATTTTTATTACGAATTTAACCTAACCATAAGACCAAAGTAACAACAAGAAAGGAACACCAAGTAAACATCTCATTCTACCACCAAGTAACACTAAGAAATGGGTAATAGGTAATAGAGATACCCTTAGGACTAATATCTTTACTAATCAGACATCTGGAACTAACTCGTTAAACTGCGTGACAAAACAATCTTTCAAAAACATACGACAAATTCATAAACATTATCTGGAGAAATTTATATTACAAGAGACTTTTTTTTGAGTGTTTTATTATATTTTGAGAAAGATGGACAGAAGAATCAAATCCTTAGCCTTTGATGATATTATGTGCTGTCTTGTTGTCCTACCAGCCGTGAGGAGTCATACTAAAAGGTTTTTCCATGTTCTGGCCAACTCTGGGCGGCAAGAACCTATACCTGCGTGTGTTGGGTGAGTGGTGAGTGTGTTGGGTGAGTGGGGAGTGTGTTGGGGTGAGTGGTGAGTGTGTTGGGTGAGTGGGGAGTGTGTTTGGTGAGTGGTGAGTGTGTTGGGGTGAGTGGGGAGTGTGTTGGGGTGAGTGGGGAGTGTGTTGGGTGAGTGGGGAGTGTGTTGGGTGAGTGGTGAGTGTGTTGGGGTGAGTGGGGAGTGTGTTGGGGTGAGTGGGGAGTGTGTTGGGTGAGTGGGGAGTGTGTTGGGTGAGTGGTGAGTGTGTTGGGTGAGTAGGGAGTGTGCTAGGGTGAGTGGTGGGTGTGTTGGGTGAGTGGTGAGTGTGCTGGGGTGAGTGGGGAGTGTGTTGGGGTGAGTTGGGAGTGTGTTGGGTGAGTGGTGGGTGTGTTTGGTGAGTGGTGAGTGTGTAGATGAGTGGTAGATATAGTGGTAGACTGTCGAATATAGTGGTGTCTGATCTCAAATCCTCTGTTCACACACTTCCTACGATACCTGGAAACGGACTTAGTTAGCATGAATAAATTACCTCCAACAACAACAACGCGACCAAAGTATTCTAACTACAATTTCCCTTCCGTGATATAGAAACCGCATTTGTCTATTTAAATACAAAGATAGAAATACCAAGATCAAAAACTAAGGTAAAGGAAAAATAACACAGAGGTTAACGGGGATCATCACCATTAGGCTCCAGGTGAAAGAAATTAATTAAGCCACAAGAACCAGGTTAATTGACCCAACGTAAGGGCTCATCTTCCCCAGCAGCCTTAATTATATTATTGGGGGTATTATTATCATCCCTTCTCTGTCTGTCTGTCTGTCTGTCTGTCTGTCTGCACAATTCCTAATGAGAGAGAGAGAGAGAGAGAGAGAGAGAGAGCCAGTAATGACGTGTGTGTGTAGTGAAGGTGGTAGGTGTCGCTGGGTGCAGGTCACACACTAGGGCGGACAGGACCTGACGCTGTTTACCTTCTGCTGTCACCCTGGCAACACTACTGCTCCTGCCATCACCTTCTGCTGTCATCCTGGCAACACTACTGCTCCTGCCATCACCTTCTGCTACACCCTGGCAACACCACTCCTGCCACCACCTGTTACTCGTGGTGGTGATGGTTGTGATAATGGTGGTGTTAGTGGTGGTAGTGTACTGTAGTGATGGTGATATAGTAGTGGTAGTGATAGTCGTGGTGATAGTGATGATATTATAGTAGTGGTGGTGATTGTGATTGTGTTATAGTGATGGTGGTGCTAGACTGGTGGTGATACATATTATGGGGTAATATAATAAATGTATAGATGGGTGTCAATTTTCAAAGCCTATTTAATAAGATGCGTAAATAGCAAAGCCATCATACATACATACATACATACATACATACATACATTTGTGCTCCTATGTATAAACAAGCAAAAACATTTCATTTTAATCTAGACTAAAAATTAAAATAATATTCATAATTAATACCTTTAGTTATTTAATTACTTTTTATTTTATTTTATTTTATTTTTTTGTATAATTATTTCCGATAAATAAAATAGTAAATAAAATGTTGTTGAGAATATGAGTAAAATAAAGAATATATCGAGTAGAGCTTCCATGACCAAAGGCTTTCATATTATGTTGACAATAATATGGTGTTTTGATGGTGGTACGTGTGGTGATGGTGATGGTGGTACGTGTGGTGATGGTGATAGTGATGATGGTAGTGGTAATGGAGATGATGGTGTTGGTGATGGTGGTAGTGGTGATGATGATGATGGTAGCAAGTGTGGTGTTGATGGTGTTGATGGTTGTGGTGATGGTGACTAGATTCCTAAGATTCCCAAGATTCCCAAAGGTGATGGCATATTATCTCAGTAAGTTCCTCCCTGACATACGACTCCTGCATCTCACCTAACCTCTTCCTCCTCCCAGCACCTGTGTATACCTCTACCTCCTCCCAGCACATGTGTATACCTGTACCTCCTCCTCCCAGCACCTGTGTATACCCCTTCCTCTTCCCAGCACCTGTGTATACCTCTTCCTCCTCCCAGCACCTGTGTATACTCCTTCCTCCTCCCAGCATCTGTGTATACCTCTTTCTCCTCCCAGCACCTGTGTATACCTCTACTACCTCCTCCCAGCACCTGTGTATACCTCTTCCTCCTCCCAGCACCTGTGTATACCCCTTCCTCCCCCCAGCACCTGTGTATACCTCTTCCTCCTCCCAGCACCTGTGTATACCCCTTCCTCCTCCCAGCACCTGTGTATACCCCTTCCTCCTCCCAGCACCTGTGTATACCCCTTCCTCCTCCCAGCACCTGTGTATACCCCTTCCACCAGCCACCCTTTGACGTGAGGTGCTGGGAGATGTTGTTAGAGTCAACATATAATCATACCGGGAAACCTTCACAGGAGATTAGTGTTAGAGACGCGACCACATGGCTAAACTGACTACGGGAGGGGCACAGCTATTAGTGGGTGGGTGGGGGTGTGGGTGGGTGGGGGTGTAGGTGGGTGGGTGGCTGGTTGGCTGGGTGGGTGGGGGTGTGGGGGTGTGGGTGGGTGGGTGGGGGTATTACTATAGGCTGAGGGAGACTTAAGAGGTCTTGGAGGTTTATGGTGTGTGAGAGGAACCTGGAGCCTAAGTAGTATGGTATTGTGGTAGTGTGATGGTGTGGTGGTGTGGTAGAGTGGCAGTGTGGTAGTGTGGTGAAGGAAATCGAACGACTCTTACGGGTGGTGAGAATAATCTTTAACTATTCAAAACATTGGGAGGATTTAAATTTCCTCAATTATTTATTTCTATCTTGTTCTTCTCTTCTCGTCTTCTGAAGGTGGGAGTGTAACGACAGTAGATAAATATGAAGGTTAAGGAGGAAAAATTACCAGACATGTGTAGAGATTTTAAAAATATTTTACCATTTACGAATCTATTTCCATTAAGTTGTAACAATAAACACCAAAAGTTATCAGTAATTGACACAAACATCAATTGGTCTTTAAAGCTTCGTCGGTGATTCTTCCTAATTAGCGTAATGTAAGTATTTCCATGTGTGTGTGTATTGTGTTATCAAGCTTATGTGGGATGTAATTTCACAACTCGATCTAGCAAGAGATGAAGGCGTAGGTCAGTAGGTGATATATTTCCTCTCTCTCTCTCTCTCTCTCTGTTGATTTCCTCATATCAACAAACACTTGATTACAATGACCTAGGTGAGCCTAAGGAGTTGACTCGTATCTCCAGTCCTTTGTTGTGTTGAAATATAAGAATAATTCCCCCTGACTATTTATCTAAATTCATTATAAAACGTAAACTAAATTCGGTGGTTAGGTGTTACGTCAAGATTACGTTATGTTAAGAATGTATTTATATGGCACAACAGAAGGATGAAATAAATGGTCTGGAAAAAGGTGTGATATTAGCTGGGTCGGGATATAGAGGAACATAGCTACAGTTCAACCACACGACAAAATGAGACCTTGAAACCGGTATATGTAGGACCCTTCTCCCTCCTCCTCATAAGTGTTACCAAGTCACCCGTGTGTCCTGAAGGAAAAAAAAAAACATGATTCAGAATGGCGTCTTATAGTCCAAAGAAAGGTTGTATGCAGGTGTATATGGCCTCCAGCAGCTTCTATCTATCTGTTGTGATATTCCTGCAGTGTGAGGTGGGGACCCAACACCTCACCCGTGATTTACAAGTACTCTCTGGAGAATGTGTGGCCCCCCTGAGCATGCTTGTATGTTCCCATTCTTTTGCTCTTCTAATAAATCTAGTCTTGGAGAACGAAAACACACACACGCACACAGACTCACACACACACATACATACACACACACACACACACACACACATGAGCTCGCATACATATACCCGAGAAAAATGGCATATTTAACGTTTATGTATACACGGGGTCAGACGGTTAGTATTTAAGCTAAGTATCATATAAATTTGGGTTCTCCAGTGAGCAGCGTGAGGAGGTTGTCGTGAACTCTCTCTTCCACACAAATTTATTTACACACGTCCTCTCCATCATGCTGGGAAGCTTACATCCATACGGGGGGAGGGGCAGGGGGAGGGGCAGTGACACAATTTAAAAAAAATGACATCTTTGAATAACTGGATGAAATATATATTGTCTGGGGGTGTGAGGGTGTGAGGGTGTGGGGGTGGTCATCTTAGCCATGGTAGGGTGACGTAGAAGGAAACAAAGTAAACAATAAAGATTCTGTAAACATTAGGTAAACATTTAGTAAACAGGCGGTAGAACTTGGAAGGTGAAATCCCAATAGATCTCCTTGCTAACGAAAGTGTCATACTATATTCAATATTATTTCAATCACAGTGACTCCCATACCTATACGAGATAAAGATAGCCCAACCACAATGACAAAACAATCCTTCATTAACTATTTCCTTACACATAGAGTTCTCCCCGGGGTGTGGCTGTACGGACCAGAAAAGGGTAAGTCAATCAGAACAGGAAATAATAGACGCAAAGAGGATATTGAAACTTCAGACATCAATACAAAATAGAGAAGTGAAGTGCCATACATTACACACAAGTACGTCTTAAGGGAACGCCAACCAGTTTAATTAAGGTGGAGTTAACAAATGAGCTGACGCTGTGTACCTGATAACGTCCAGGTCAGCTTGTTACCACCGCCGCTCGTGTCTTGTATTGTGCACCACGTATAGAAACCAAACCATTTAATCTGGACACTGTTAACCATTGGCTGTGACTGATATAACAACTTGTGAATTCTTTTGCAGCGTGATTTTATTTATTGAGTGTGGATAGTGATAAGTGAGGAATGTTTTGTCAGGATACGAGACAGACTGGGTGCAATTAATAACATCAGCACTTATAGATTCACATAACATGAGAAAATCTCCCTAAAACAACATAATGATCGTATTTGTGTCAGGTAAGAACACAATTAAATCCCGTCAAAATAACCTTCACCTTTACTCTTCTCTGATTGTTTTACTCACACAGAAGAACTCGAGATGGTTTGCTTTACCTATGATGGAAAAATTGAGGCTTTGAAGCGTTTCATGTGTGTTTGTTCTTCACTTACCCCACCATTACACGCACCAGATACACTAAGATGTTTTCTTTATTCATGACCACCCAAACGTGATCATTCGCAGCAGAATATATCCACCTGTTTCTTCTAAATTCTAATACCTTGGACGCTATGTACGAAGTTTATTCTCGTGGGTTATTATTATCTTTATGTTTTTGTTTTACTTAAGAGGGAAATAATCAAGGGAAGTAAATCACAAAGTCCATCAGCCAGCTAAATGGACTCTCTCGGGGGTGTGTGGGACGTGTCGTTTTGTGGAGGATATGAACCAAGACAATAATACACCTCCAATTACAGTTTCCACAACGTGTTAATTTAATGCTGTGATTGCCTCCTATTCCAGTAACGTCATGTTCCACCTTACCCACTTTGTGTTTCTTGGACCTGAGGAGCTTGATGACCAGATCGAATATAGTTCCAGGATAGTATAGGGTAGGAATACTGTGCCTTTGGGGTATTGTGTTCCCTCCCTCCCTGACGTCTATCGTTCACGTCTGTTGAATCCTGTTAGTGTTTGATATTCTAGCAGCCATATTGTCATTCTACTGTTTGAAGTATTATAAATGATCAGGGACAAAAAAACATTCCACAATTTCCCTCATAGTTGTAAATATGACTCACAAACACACGAGTTCTGTACATAATGTAAACATATTCATTAAGAAAACAAAGCTAAGGTTAGTGGGAGTTGTGTTGACGACTTCCAAAGCTGAAATAAACACATGTGGCGTATAAGACCAACGTCAACAAACAATGGAGCATCGTATACCTCACTCGCCATCTGCTCAGCATGATAGTATTAGAATATGTTTACAATGTTCTTATGACTCTCACTCGATTTACTGCCACACACTATGCAATGCTCTCGACACTGTAAAGACCAAATATAAATTGCCCAGAGAGACGTTCTATAAATAATAAATTGCTTGAAAAAGGTTAATTACGCTTTAAAATTATTTATGGTTATTAGTGAGAAGCTCCATTTAAGTCAGCCTGACATATGGAAGTCCAAGCTGGTGTATATTTCCTGTGTGGGTGTATACGTTGCTATGCCCCCTGCCTGTCTTCCATACTTTTTCAAATACCATCATTTCGAAGCATCTCGCTGCTATTTAGAACATCTCTGGAGTTGCTCCTTCTTCCTGGTTCTAAGACGATCACTCACCCTGGTCCTATACATGTTACCAACTATGCTCAGTAAACCAATTCCTCTTTACTTTTTACATTGATTCTTTCTTCCTCGTCTATATATACTCACATTCCTCCAGCTCTTCAACTCCCCTTAGTGTTTTTTTAACCATCCATAAACATTTTCCACATCCTTTCAGTTAGGACTTCTTCCCCTGGCGTCAATCTTTTAATTTTGAACAACTTTTAGATTTTCTGATTAATTTTATTGGAGGTTTTATTCAGTTTTATGCAATGTTTTCTCCTCCATAGCATCTTCTTTCGCTTTTAATATCGAGTCTTATTGTGTCTATATTTAATTCTCCTATCTCATTCATCTCCATTACATATTTATACTTCCATCTTCACTTTTTTCTAAGTTATTTTCATCTCTCATCATCATCAATTCATCTTACTTTTCTCATCTCTTGTCCCTTTCTTTATCACCTTCTTGAATAGTTTCCCATTTTCTTTAACGTTATCACTCCTCTTCTCACAAGCTTCATCCAGTTTTCTTTTTCCTTCTTATTTCCCATTTTTATTTTATTTTTCTCATTCAACGTCTCCTATTCGTCCATTTTTGTCTTGTGTATTATATTGTCTGCAGAAAACACTCGTAAATCTCTCTGAACTGTTGCTGCGTTAATTCCATGGGTTCACTATCTTCCTGCTGTCTTTCTAGGTCGTGTTTCTACATTTTTACACATCGCTTGGCAGCCTTCAGTAGAGCACTATCTATATCATCCACAATTCGTTCTATTCAAAATCCATTTATATATTTACTGTATATATATAACGAAGTAAATGCAGTAGGATATATGAAACTGATAAATACTTGAGAATATTTTTTTTATTGATTTTTTTTACTCTGACATGACCAACATATCAAAAAACGACATTTCGATTGATCATATATCGCCAGGGGTTAGTAATGTAATAGCGAGAGCTGTGTTTCATGCACTAAGAGGCACAAAAGTGACACCAGGCATAAAAGGAGGTGGAAAGAGACGCACCGGGAAGCACTAAGGGGCGTGACAACCCTGGGAGTAATCTGTTATATACAGAGACGACAGTTTGCGACGCCTGAGAAAAGAGTTGTAACACAGCTCACTGGACTATAACACGTGTCTTGATGTTGTGGTTTAGGGAGTATACATGCTCTAATTATTCGTATTTTTTTTAATCATAATTGCTGTTCTTACTTCTGTGATTTAATAATTATTTTTTTAGCTTAGAATACTTAAGAGTGATATTAAGCAAATATAATGAATGTTATCTATATCCACTCTTATAATAACTCACTATATTCAAAACGAGAGTGAGTTTACAATAACAAGGTGAAATTATCTTTAAGAATGTCAACAAACCACAAACTACGGTGTTGATAATTCTTAACTGTGTACATCACGAACCTATCATCACCTAACCTAACCAAACCAAACCTCACCTAATCTAACCAAACCTAACCTAATCTAACCAAACCTAACCAAACCTAACCTAATCTAACCTAACCATCACAGTAACTTAAGAATATTAACGACAAATTGTTAGTTTATTTATATGCATCCAGCAAACTCAGAAATCCAATGTCAAAGTCTAAAGTAATGTTCATCTTTTTTGAAGCTTTGACTCAAGGTACAGTAGACACTTACCTAATGAAAGAAGCCGCAAAGAATATGTTATACAAAGAGTTTTTTCAAAGAGTGTTATTTTTTTCTGCTCAGTCCCTTTGTAGCGCACACAGTGGAGGAGACTGAAGGTGGAGAATAAACAACAATATTCAGTAGCGAGATGGAGTGATGTTATTCATATTCCTTATAAATTCCTAAACAAAAATACTTATTACTACTAAAATAAGTGGAAGAGAGGGAGAGGGGGGGGGGGGGGGGTGCTAGGAACGTTTTGAGGTTTAGCTTGGTTGTCGGGTACAGAATGTAACTGCTCAGCATATGACACAACATGTAAGATTTTGTCCTTGATAAATGTTTATAATTGGGCCCTATTAGTTATTGATGGTTTAGCTTTAATGGTATGTGAGGAGAATGCACCTTGGCCTAAATAATTCTTACGGTTCAATTCTACCATGGGCAGACTGTATGTGTGTGTGTGTGTGTGTGTGTGTGTGTGCTAGAGACACAAACCTAAACTTAGCGTGAAACTTTTTATACTAAGTTGTGCATCTTCAACCTTTCGGGGAATTACTCCTTCTAGTATGTGGCTGACGGAACCCCCAGCCAGTCACTGCAGTTCCCAAGAATGAATATTTCTCGTTACTGAAAACATAAGAATAAAACTAACTGGTTAATCTAATATAAAGTTAAAAAACGAACATTAAAATTAAACAGAATTATACTAAGGCTGTAACTTAATTAGATACGCTCACTTAACATCAGTTCGGAGAAAAAATTATGGTACAGAATCTCCGGAAAAAAATTATATTGTTTTGATTTATTTTTCTAAGACTAAATGATCGTAAATTAAAGGTAAAGTCTCGGTATATTTGTGTTATTATTTATCTCAAAGAATTATTTTATTACACACGACCTTGAAACTTCTAACATAAAACAAAATTAATAAAAAAACAAAACATTAATGAGAGTTAAATTACGTGAACATTACCTTCCGTGGAATAACAGGTAACATAAGGTGTTTCTGTAGGTTCATTACACCATCGACCTGACTTACAGTGCCAGTAGTGATGTTATTGTCCCCACCCTGTGTCTAGGAGTTACTATCACGAAAACTATAACAAAATACTAATGGATTTTGACGAAACTTGTTGTGTAGATAATGGCAAGAAGATTGAAGGTAAAGTCGAAAATCAGCATTTATTGTCTTTATGTCCAGACTTATGGCACCTCACAGGCTCACTCATTGTTGTGGTATGTTAGAGGTTTGGCCTTGTTCAGTGACAACCTTAATAACCTCGTTTACCTCGGACATGACACTCGTACAAATAGTTATCGTCTTGATAACATTCCCATTAAGTAACTCTATGTTCCGTGTCTTTAAGCTCTCTATTGATTCAAGGTTTTGCAGGTTAACTCAGGTAATTATACAGCCTAAGACGTATAATGGTGTGATGATATTATAAATACACCAGTACCTCGGAGTAACCACACACACACACACACACACCATCTACGTCAGTGACACTTAAGTTTACTGTCGGAATTTCTTCCCCATAAATTCAATATAACCCATTTTGGCGCCTCTGAAATGGGCACCCTTTTGTTCGGCGTAACGAGTGGACCTAATACATAGCCGGAAGGTTGCAAATAGCGTCGTTCTAACCGAATCTTCAACCTAACGATCATGAATATTATAGCACTGTCTAGACTCTACAACAACCAGTTTTATTGTAGCTCTTTCTCGAATGTTTGTTTTTGTTTTTGCGGGCGGGTCCCCCTCAAGTGACGGCCTGGGTGGTGCCGTGCTCACTCCCTCTACAATTTCGTCACTAACGCCTGTCTTCACACCCCTCATACCCTCATCCTCACAAGTTTATGTAGGTTGTATAAGAGAAGAAAATAGTTTGCGATTTCTGTGTCAGCGTAATTGTTTTGTTTCACTTTAAATTAATCCTTTTAGATCTGACTTCGTGGATGTATGGGTAAGGGATATTTTGTAACAAATTATAGAAATTGATAAGAAAAGTGAGATTATTCATTATAATCTACGTTTATTAGCGCTTTTTAGTGTAGTATGAAGCTTCAGTGTATTGGCTTCATAGAGTGTTTGTGTGGGAGCTCTGACGACCTCACTGATAGACGTTGTGAGCCACTGACAGATTTCTGACATGGTGAGTATTACCCGTGTCTGGCGTCGAGATCTTTCTGTAGCAACTCACCCGCTTCTTGGCGCCCGACATCTACCGCGAATTGGGGAGGCGAGGGGGAAGGGAGGGAGCCTGAGGGAATGAGTACGTAGAAGAGAGAGAGGGAGAGGGAGAGGGAGAGAAGAATGCAGACGATAAGGAGAGACAGGTAAAGAGAGGAAGGGGGGGGGGGGGAGATGTTTGTAGACAGGAGTAGAGGAAAGTGACAGGAAAATTTAGACATTAAATTTCTCTTTGTTTCTAAGAGTTGATCAGCTAAGACACACTTGACGTAGGAAGCAAGGAGAAAGGGGGTAATACAAGGGAAATAAAAGAAAGGATAAAGAAAGCGGTGAAAGGAGAAAATGTGATAAAAACACGGCGTGGGAAGATCACATAGGCCAGACTGGTTCAGTAGGCAGCACAAGACATCACACAGGAGACTATAGGAGGAGGAGGAGAAGGAAGGAGAGGAGAAGGAGCGGGGTAGAGAAGAAGCTGGGCAGGGGATGAGGATGAGAGGGTGAGGTGAGGCAGAGAGGGCACTGAGCTATATTGGCGTGAGGGGGAAAACTAAGTAGACGTACAGGTGTAGCGAGGAGAAGACTTGGCACAGCCCCCCCACCCTCTCACCATGGTACCCTACATACCTGCACTTGACACCGGAAATAGTAACCATCTTGCCATTGTAACAAGACAGCCTCACCGTACACAGCACCTCAAGTATGACGCCAACCCAGAGGAAATAAACAACACGAGACGGATGGTAAACGAAGCAAGTGATGAGGACAGGTTCAAGATAATGTGAAATGTCGACTTACGTAAACAAAAGGTGTAGGTAAGTTAATTATGTTTACACACACATACACACACACACACACTCACACACACACACACACACACACACACACACGCTAATGATCACAGCGCCATAATGACCATGGGTGAGAATGACTAGTACACAGATTAGTTAATGACGAGGATTATCACTGACGTACAAAAGTTTTTACTATTTCTTATAAGGTTTAATACACCGACAGGTAAACTAACAAAAACAAAACAAAAGCAGAGTAACAAAAAGCAAATAAACACACAAACAAAAAACTAACACAAACAAAGAAACATAGTAACAAAATCATACCCCAGCAAAATAACAAAAATACCCTAACAAAAACGAAAGAAACATTAAAGAAACACAAACAAAATAACATGGAAACAGTAAAAATAACAGAGAAACACACTAAAAACAACAAAGGCACACACACACACAGCAATTAGACATCAAAGAAAAACACAAAGACAAAAATAAAAGTCACTTCTAAAAGCTGTACTTAAGGAATAACAAAGTTCGGTCCCAAGAGAAAGACTCCAGCTGGTGCAGATAAAACACCAGCCACCGTAATCATTTGGAGGAGCATGAGTGAGCTGGCCGGAGCATTACCCCTATAAGACTGGAGCTGCGCACTCTAGCTTCTGCGTCTGCGGTCACAGGGAGGGTGAAACTGCCACTAGTACTACATGTGACTACTGGACGAAGGGATTAAAGAGTTTGTGTTTCAAGTTAACGTCATATGAAACATGACTTTTTTGACAATGAAATTTATATTGTTTAAATGCAAAGCGAATTTAGATTAATCAGAGACTTCAGAGGAGAATTTTTTCCAAATGTTATATGTGGCTGTACTTGTGACTGCCATAAACATTTACTCGTGGTTTAGAGGTCGTAGAATTCATCACGGAAGTAAACATTCCCGGTATATATTTAAAATCCTGTAGTGAGAATCTTGTGGCAGCTGTGGTTGTAGTTGAGTTGCCAATTCATTAATATAAATTTCTTCATTATTTAACCAAATATACGAACATTTGGAAACTTTTCATTATCTTACATAATGATGAATAGTTTATTTTTATGAAAATTCTACCTTTGGTTTGTTTAATATTTATCCTGACAGGAATAGAGCCAAAAATAGATCCACCAATGTCAATCACCTTTACATCCAGCCTTCCTTTACCAAGTATTGCCAGGTAAAATTGCGAGCACGAGACCCAGGGTGGGGTCAATGTATCTTTGGTTGACCGTACAGTCTGGGGTCAATGTATATTTGGTTGACTGTACAGTCTGGGGTCAGTGCATCTTTGGTTGACTGTACAGCCTGGGGTCAGTGTATCTTTGGTTGACTGTACATATATTTTAACCTTGTATGGGCGGTTTCCATGCAGGAATACATTGCCCCAGTGATGATTACATCAAATGTAAAATCTTGATTTCTCAGTTTGATTTTTATTACGTGAACACGTGTGGGTGGGGGATACATTAAATAACATTTTATCAATATAATGTAACAATGTATTTTGCCGTCTGTCTGTCTCGTCTTAGATCAATACAGTACAAGTATATCATAAAGAGGGAGACAGATAGACAGATTCAGAATGGGTGCAACTCTCTGGTATATACAAGTATGTGAGTTTGTATGAGTCATTCGTACTGATATATCAGACACCAATAGGTTATTAAATCTGTATACGAACCACACAAATTTATAATGTGATCGAACTTATATGAATAACACACAGGGTATCCTTACCTCGTGATGTTTGAGACCATACTGCCTCCTTGGACATGTCTGCCCTCCTCAACGACTAGGAAAGAGATCTCCCCGACTGATCTCTCCTTTATACAGAATAAGTTTAGTTTGTGCGATGAATAAGATCATTTTAGTGATGATATTACGATCTTAGAAAATAATGTATAAAGGTAACATAATTATGGTGTTATAGTCACCTCGTATTAGTTGTGTATGAAACAAGACATGACCCGAGGTTCGTGCTCAAGGAAGTGATCCACCACCTCCCCCACAACACCCTTCACCTCTCCACCCCACAACACCCTTCACCTCTCCACCCCACAACACCCTTCACCTCTCCACCCCACAACACCCTTCACCTCTCCACCCCACAACACCCTTCACTGCTCTCCCCCACAACAACCCTCACCTCCTCCCCAGAACTAATGGGCCACGAGTTCCAAGACCTCTCTCCGGGGGGTGAGGTGTGGGGGGGCTTTTATGAGGGACTGTACTATGATAAACTCTATGATCGTCTATAACCAGTCAGAAGTTTCCACCTATACCATCATGTCTTAACACCTCTGGCTGGTAATCTATAGGTAAAGGTTACGACTTGTCGGTATGTGTCTTGAGTTGAACCTGACCACCTGACCATACACCTGTACACCTGATTTTACCTCCTAAATTGAGTGATTAGTTAATTAATTCGTCTGTAATTATTCCATATCTTCTTTACTAAACTTTTATGTTTTGATGTATGATAATTATAACTCTCTGGTAATAATACTTTTGTTAAATAACTTTGATTATTTTCGTGAACAGTTGTGTAGGAACCGGAAGTAATTCTTCTTCTCTCGGTCCTCTGTGGAGTCGATCAATACTCCATCTTCTCCTGGTGCTTCGCTATTCTTCCGGTGTGTGATTGGTCCTGCTACCTCATTAGAACACAAGTCAGCACATACATTTTCAGAGGCGTGTGTGTGTGTGTGTGTGTGTGTGTGTGGTAGACGGGATGGCTGGGTATGGAGAGCATTACTCCAGGATTGTCGAGGGATTATTGGAGTAAGGGGAGGCGTGAGGTCTCCTAGTTAGTCATGGCTATTTTTCCCGTGGTCCTCTCACTCTATTTCTGGTCTGTTATCGGACCAGATGAGTGTGATAAGACTGAAATGGAACCATGTGGGATTCCCCGTATAAATATATTGTTTTTTTTTTTTTTTGGCACCAATTCGTATTATTAGATTTTATTTTCGATCAGATTGAGGGTATGGATAATAGACAGACAGACAGACAGACAGACAGACAGGCAGGCAGACAGACAGACAGACAGGCAGACAGACAGACAGACAGCATTAATTTGGTAGGGAGGTGCGGGTCCCCCCAGGAGACGTTCGTGTACTATCTCTTGTCCCTACACGAAGGGCGGGTCGAATTATTTATTTATTTGTTTGTTTATTTCAATTTTTTGGTGGCTGCAAAATAATTGGGTGGGTTTTTTTTAGAACTTTTAGGAAGTGGGAGAAAAATGGAGAAAATTATCCAAGTACCACCAATTTAATTATATCACAAAAATTCAAAAGATCTCTCACTTTGATTCGGCTTCTCTAAATACGAGAAATTAGACTCTATTAAGAAGAGGATTTCATATGAGTTTCCGCCCAGGTGTGAGAAGGTGGACTCCAGTACAGTATAGGTGGGGCCCGGTGCTGTGTGAGGGCTTAGCGAAAGGTTGGGTTGGTTATGTTCAGTTATACGTAAGTTCACGATTTGAATTTGGTGCCTGGTAGCTTTCACACGTACAGTTTATATATCCATACAGGAGAGAATTGAAATCACGGGGCATGGAGTCGCTAAACTTGAGCAAAAAAAGGATGTTATGTTTGCACTCCGTTTAGAACAGTCTTGATATATGCAGTTCATTTTGTCTCACTCCGGCAAGGTAGCGAGAGGGAATTACTTGTCAGGGAAAATAAGAAAACGTTCATTGACACAGCCATTATTCCAGGTTTATTCAGGCTGAGAATCTCCTGAAGAGTAGCGGGAAAACAACTCGTCACAGCAATAAGTCGTCCACAGGTGACAATATTTCATCGTCTAATTTGTGGCGTGTGTTTGGTAACTAAGAGTCTTGACCTACCTATCCCTCCTCTCTCTTATAACGATGGCCACAGATTGTAAACATGATGAATAAACTTGTAAAGAAAATACCTACACAAATGTTAGTTAGAGTGTGTAAGCGCCTGTGTCTTGATTAAACTGCCTCACTTATAAATGTTGAGCAACTCGCCTGGTGATACACCTGTTGGCTCCGCTAGCCAGGGAGGCAGAGCCCAATATACCGCTTCTCCCTGGCCTGGCTCCTCACCTCCAACCTTTCTCACCCTTCTTCTTCTTCTTCTTCTTCTTCTTCCTCTTCTTCTTCTTCTTCGTGTGTTGCCGTCTGACTGGTATATACCCGCATGTGTTCGCTGCCACCAATGATTAATTGTCAGCTTCAACATTTCCCATTTGGGCTTACCAGTCTTTTTTCTATCTCTTATGTATCTCTCTCTTTATCTCTTCCTCTGATAGTATCTCTCTTTTTGTCTCTTAAGTGTACCATATTTGTTACTCTCTCTCTCTCTCTCTCTCTCTCTCTCTCTCTCTCTCTCTCTCTCTCTCTTTCTTTATCTGAGTGTATCACATTTATCTCTCTCTCTCTCTCTCTCTCTCTCTCTCTCTCTCTCTCTCACTATACATCACCAGTTAAGTACTACGTCCTCACCACCTGAGAGCAAGGGTACGTGGCCTCTACCTGGACCCTAAATTAAACGTAACTAATAATTTCCTCCTTAAATTACTCCCATTCCTTACACTCCACCTGAGACCGAGCTTTTTCCCCCCTCCCTCATTAACTTCTGATCTTTTGCTACTCTTAATAATTTATATCAAGTTTTATTTATAGTACAGTTATTTATCTTTGTATATCCTTTGTATTTTGTTATTTTTGTTTTGTATTTCGTATTAGTTACAGAGAAGACTTTAGGGATTTTGTTTTCAATATTTAATGTTTTTTTTTATTCAATCTTATCTATATAAAATGATATCAATTAATTATTTATGGATTTAACTCTCTACAAGGGTTGAAATTTATATTGTATCGTGGCTAGTTTAATAGATATAGTTATTTGAGTATTGAAGTGTGTATATCTATGAAAACTAATCTTGACTGACTGACTGACTGACTGACTGACTGACGGAGATGTAGTTTTTTCTTGCCACCTACTTTTTCCCTGCTACGCTTGTCCCCCCCCGCCCCCCGCCCCCCAACTCCCCTGCTACATACTTGTTTTGATTAGTAATTCATGTTTTCTTGTGTGTTTTATTTGTGTTTTATCTCTGTTTTACCCGGAATCTGTTCTATGTTTTATTGGATAGTTTAATAGAGCGAGCAAACTAATTCTATTTTACCTATGTGATAATGCTAAACCTGCGTCAGTGTTTTGTTTACCTGTGTGTGTGTGTGTGTGTGTGTGTGATTTATCTTGATTTTAAAACACCGTAAACTCCACAGTGAATACAATTCCTAAAAACCATCACTGGAACATCTCATCACCATCCATCCTAACCCCAGATAATTTTTCCTGTTTTATATAAAGTCTTTCGGTTCTGTTAAAGTGACTGACTCAGACTTTGGTCCATGAGGTAGGGGATTACTACCACACTTGGGAGACTCAAGGTTTTATTTTTCCACTCTTAATTTACCGGAGCGTAATTAAAACCGCTTGGAACTCCTGGGAATTGTTTCTGTTTTTATAACTTTCTTTTTGTCTCCCAAGATGTAGACATGTAAATCGGTTGGGTATATTTTTTACATGTAGTGGTTCATAGACATTAATTAATTATATTAGATACGGGTATATTATAGAACTATGGACATCACACTATAATCCAATTGATTTATCGTTTATACTGTACCTAGCCGTCTTACCTTCACAGATAAAAAAAAAAAAAGATTCAGTTGTGAGGCTCTTGGGTAATTATATCCTAGGTAAGTGTAGTACTGTTGGCACTTCTATAAGCGAGGCGAACTGCTACTACCTGGCCAGCTGCTGACACACCTGAAGTCGACAATACCCGAATGAGGAAGAAAGAAAGTGTACAAGAGACACTAACGCACTGTCAGACATCATAAAGTATGGGCGGGCGGGCGGGCGGGCGGGAGGGGGTTAATAGAGCTCTTTAAAATGTATTCCAGTAGAAGTTAATAAATGTAAATTAACGATATACGAGATACATTGATTATAAAAATGGCTATGATTTAGTAATTTGTGTGTCACTTAGGAATTTATTAAAGAGTTAAAGGAGTGGCGAGTTAGAGGAGTGGCGAGTTAGTATAGTAAAGAGTTATAGTAGTGACGAGCTAGAAGAGTGAAGTTAGAGTAGTGAAGAGTTAGAGTGGCGAGTTAAAGGAGTGGCGAGTTAGAGTAATGGCGAGTTATAGTAGTGAAGAGTTAGAGGAGTGAAGAGTTAGAGGAGTGAAGAGTTAGAGGAGTGAAGAGTTAGAGTAATGGCGAGTTATAGTAGTGAAGAGTTAGAGGAGTGGCGAGTTAGAGTAGTGAAGAGTTAGAGTAGTGAAGAGTTAGAGGAGTGAAGAGTTAGAGTAATGGCGAGTTATAGTAGTGAAGAGTTAGAGGAGTGGCGAGTTAGAGTAGTGAAGAGTTAGAGGAGTGAAGAGTTAGAGGAGTGAAGAGTTAGAGTAATGGCGAGTTATAGTAGTGGCGAGTTATAGGAGTGAAGAGTTAGAAGAGTGGCGAGTTAGAGAAGTGACGAGTTAGAGTAGTGAAGAGTTAGAGGAGTGAAGAGTTATAGGAGTGAAGAGTTAGAAGAGTGGCGAGTTAGAGGAGTGACGAGTTAGAGTAACATCAATACTAACATAAACAGGAAAATATTATACAAGTCATCAAACCCAGATAATAAAGACCTTACTGTACAATAACTAAGAGAAGACCATGCTGAGGGGACGGTGTTTTATCGAATACTAACACACAAGTAGAGGAAACTGTTTGTACATAACTCACACGGGAGGTCGTTGGTTTTGGCATCTACAGACATCTACTTGAATGAGCCTCATTTAAGCAGATGTCATTATAATATTTGTCTTAACTTCATGATACAATATCGTGTAGTATAGACCAATGAGGTAAGGTGGTATGATTTGATAGTAATTTAACTCAAGACAATATTTATTAAAGTTGAAAAATTCTCACCCAAGGAATTTCAAGTATTTAACATTATATGGGTTAAGGAAAACAAATGTATTAAAATTGACCCTGAAATGTCTTTGGAAAGTTAAGGTTAATTAATCCAAAAACAAAGTAGTGTATTAACTATGTACTACCAGTGTGGATAATTAGCTGTGAAGCATGGCTATTAAACGTATAAATGCTACACTAACTCCTAAGTCCACAACGATGCTTGGAGAGATTTATGATACTCTTAATATAGAGAGAGACAGGAAAATGAATGGATGGGATCTGAGGCCAAAGTAAACGACACTGATGGGAGGACAGAAAAAGTCAAATGAGCGGCTATACTGTGTTACTAATCGACCACTAATGGACCAAGAGTAACGCTGACTGGATAGAAGACTTTAGTTTTTTTGGGGAATCGTTGGACGGGAAAGACAGAGGATGGTTGAAGAGACTGAGAGAGGCCTGAGAGCTGTAGTACAACCCGCAACAAGCACTAATTTACTAAAGATATTAATACAAAGAGGACTATATTATGGTTTATTTTGAACTTTTGCACACAAACCAAAATAAATTATTAGTCTCGGGGAATTTTATCCTGGGTTGACGAATCAGTGCTGGAGGTTGGCCGAGGTGTGGGGAGCGGCGGCTGGTAGAGATTGACCAAATGGTAGACAAACAGATCGAGACAGGATACTTGTTCTTTAAATTAAGTATGATCATGTAATTTGCTCTTAAATTGTTCATGTGGGAGTTGATGTATGATGAACAAGAGTTATTTGAACACTAGGAGTCAAGATTTTCCTTAAACGAACTTTTCCCAGTGAAGGATGTAGAGTTGGGTGTGTTGGTGCTGGCTGTGTCCCTCTCGCTGGCTGGCAACTCTTCACTCGGTTCTTTTATACTATAGTAAGATAAGACAGCTTTACTTTGATCATGAACTTATGATGTGAATAAAAATATGAAGAATTATTAGGTGTGGGTCGAGATGGGATTGTAATATTTGTAAATAGTTCATTGTAACTTTTTGTGTGTAGTAAAGATAAAAAAAGTTTACACACACTTCTCGTCCCGCGTGTTTACTTGAACGACAGTGCTTGAGTCTGGGTGTGAGGGACAAAACCATCCATTATGAGTGTGAAAGCTACTGGCGCCGTGCCTAAAACATTCTCCAAGCAATATACATTAATGTTTACTTTGCCATGTTACGTGCGCACTTTGAACCCTGAGGTGTAACCCAGACAAGACGTGTACAGCCAGATCATCGGTACATATTTTTGGATAAGTGATCAGACAAAATTATCCGCTAATAACACACAACAAGTAAGCGACAACCTTGACCGAGTATATGTATGGCGGCAGGTGCGTCTGGCCTCACCCTGCTCTCGCTATTTTGGCCCGCCACCACACAGTCCAGGTCCCTCATATGTGACTTTGGTTTACGTTAACGCGATTCAGCTCTAATAGACGGGCGAAGAACGAAGAATATTAATAGAGAAAATAGGGATAGTCGTCTAGGTAAATTACTATTAGAAAATATTACTAGAAAAGTGCCTAAGCGGAGGATCACCTGGAGATATATCAGCGTGTGTTCTCTCTGACTCTCCGTCTCGTTGATACACTTAAGAAAACATGTCCACTGGCACTCTGCTTTTTCGATCACACTCATTATCATTTGATTCATTTTCCGCTTGATCTTTCTCCCTTATCCACCCCCCCCCTCTCTCTCTTTCCCTTACTTGCATCCATACTATACATATAACAAGTGCTCCTTCAACTGGATTCATACCTATTTTATATTTCACACTTAACTGCTGCTTTTCCCTTCTCATTAAATATTCACGCGACCCTCCACAAAAATCTTAAAGTCAATGTGTTTATATTTTTCCTTTCTTGCTGTATAAAAAAATCATGTCTTTAAAATCAATATAAAAATCAATCCCAAATAGAATGTACTCCAGAACTCTACTCTCAGTTATCAGTTATAGTCGTCAGAATATCGTCAGACACGTCATCGGTAGAAACACACGTCAATAGAATCAGAAGTTAGTGTGTGACATAAAGGACTTGTTCTAAGGGTGCTCATAAAGTTCTTCTCCAGGAACAATAAAACACTGAGATGTAAACAAGAGAGAGAGAGAGAGAGAGAGAGAGAGAGAGAGACTAAATATCTGCTAAATCAAAAGTTAATGATTTATTTAAAAAGAGAAGTGAAAAACAAATGACAAAAATATGGTGTTGAGTCGTGTCGTTTCACCTTCACCAACAGAAGTAGACTCAAGCAATGTAGCGGACATAGTCAGTCACCCAGGTACAACAGGTGTGATCACAAAAATGCACATATTGCAAACAAAACCAAACACGGAAGGTCCTTTACCAACCAAGTAGAGGAGAATTAACCCTACAACCCGACGATGTACTTAACAAACACATTCCTTGTTCAGGTATGCCCTCGTGTAATACATTAACAGTAGTGAAGAGACACGGGGGTAAAAAACACACATTGAGTGATTAAAGGAAAGAATCAATAGTGGCAACAGGTCAGAGCTCGAGTAAGACCTCCCGAATACTCCCAACATGTTTGTCCTACATACCACACCTGCCTCAGCCAGAGAAAACAAATATTTAGTAGAGGTGAAAACAAAAATAATTCTCAGTGTGATCCAAGCCAACCATTAAGATCAAGGAGATTTGGGTCTACATTCACGGAACACTGAGGGCAGAACAGGTACACACACACACACACACACACACACACACACACACACACACACACACACACACATTTGAGTTTCATTGGTAGTAAAGAAGCACGACTACAGTGATAGGCGCGTTGATAATGATGTGTGTGTGTGTGTGTGTGTGTGTGTGTGTGCGTGCGTGTGTGTGTATGTGTGTGTGTGTGTGTGTGTGTGTGTGGTAAGGAGGTTGCTTCGAAAGTGAATAGTCACAGGTTCGATTCCCGAGCGGGGGGTTGGGGGGGGGATAGGTCTACTCGTTGCACTGTACATGGGTCACTGTACACCCAGAAATAAATAAGTACACCGCTGGTTACGTCTGACCATGGTGAAAGAACACTTGGGCGAACTAACATGTTGCCAAGGGAAGGAAAGGGGTAAGGGAGGAAGGGGATGCGAGGGGGAGGAGAAAGGGAGGAAGCGAGGGGAGGAGGGGGTAAGGAACAGCCCACCACCTGCTGAATGCTAAGAATCAGGTGAGCAACATCTGTCCTGCCACTCTGTACTCTTAGTGGTAATAACTTTGTGTGTGAAAAAATATACATTAAAAGTATTGATCGTAGAATAAAGTTAAAATAGCACTTGGTTTATAGGATTAGATATGAACTTGTTGTCTTTAGATTATGAACTTTCCATATATGTTATTGTTGCGCCACACACCTGTTGATGAGTGGTAGTGAAGGTGTGGAGGCCTTGTGAGTACCCGAGGTAAGGTTAGGTGCACATAGACACAGGTAGGATCTCTGTGTGACTTAAAATGTGTTTAAGTGTGTGCGTGTGTGTGTGTGTGTGTGTGTGTGTGTGTGTGCGTGTATGTGTGTGAAATTTAATCTAGTGAAAATACACTGTTGTAAACGAAGTGGTACAATTATTTTCAGTCAAAATTTTCTTAAATAAATACGATAACAGTGTCTTGCATTCTTCATGAAACTCCAACTTATTTTTGTATCTCAAGATAAAGTTTCAGACAAAAACAAAGGTGGAGGCAATACTCTGGCAGTATTAAAAGCATTGAATTTGTCAGAGGTGCCGAGCAGCACTTAGGCAAGGTCAATTGTTGAATTGAAGTATAGATCAGCGTGCTTAAGGCTGAGATACTATCATTAAGCTGTAAGAGTATAGGACTTAACCCGAACAGGTATAGCTCTGTTTCTGTTTCTCTTAGATACAATAGTGCACAAATTGTCGTAAGTACTGGCGGAGCGTATGTTGACCCGCCAAGAATGAGGTGTGCGTCTTTTTTTTAAACCTTGAGATAGATGGATAAATTTAGATGCACCTGTGCCAGCCAGTGTCCCTCCTGTTAATCCGTGTGTCACTGTGTTATTGATCTTTGTTATTGTTGCAGAGCATGAGTGACGTACAGTGAAGCGATGGTGAACTACACAGGAATGTCTAAGTACTGTTGAGCCGGTTTCTATCTTGGTATGGTCGCCATTCGTCTCTCTTTGGAGGTGCTTGGCCGACACACACACACACACACACACACACACACTATCTCTTTAACCTCTCCTCCTTAAGTTAATATCTGTTATGATTATCGAGTTATCGGACAAGCCACATAATCAGGCTGCACATCGTATACCATTAAGGGAGGTGTTAGAAAGGCCGTCACCCCGACACAACACATCGCTTTACGGGTTCAGGCGAGAGACACTGATGAGAGATTTTACTGGTGTCATGTTCCAAAGTTCTCTCGGGAAGAAACCTGCTGAGTTGCACGGAGGTTGTGGGAAGCCTTCAGGAGGATGGGGGTGTTCTGTTGACACTTGACACCTCGGCTACCATGACACCTGACACTTTGGCTACCATTACACGTGAACCTTATCTACCATGACACCTGACATTTTCAATAACATCTGACACCTCCAATGACACCTGTTAATCTACACTAGTGAGATGCGATCCTACGTTGTCATAGCTTGCTTGAATAAAAAAAAAATAATCGTAAATATTATATAAGAGAGAGCGAGAACGTTTCCTTCGTACGCCTATAACAGAGACGAGCTTCAGGAAAGAAAATTTTTCAAGAAGACCTAATGGACGTTTTTGTAGGGGAAAATTACATTACTTTCTCAACAAACATATGATTGGTACATTAAAATTGGAAGGGATTTTTTTTTTCCTGGGTGGCCAATAGTGAAGTGGTTACCATCTTGGGAATATTAAACATAAGATAACAGGAAATTGACTCTATGATGCCTATATGAAAGTTAGATTAAGATTTATAATTGTTTTCCCTCGTTGAAGATAAATATTTCAGGCTGTGTTAGTTTTTATTGATTGATTGATAGTGAAGTGAAATAGGAAAAAATTATTACTCGATACAACCAGTGTCACCAAGGTACAAATTTTACCTTACGCACTTAAAACAACATTATTTCCAGCTTCCATTCTCACTCGTTAACATCCCACTTGTATCAATAACCAGTCAATATCCAGGATTTTTACCAATTAACCAATAGTGGATTCATATGTTATTGACTGGAAAAAAATTACAATCAAGATACATAACTCCACTTTCTAGGTCATTCATAGTTTATTTCTACACAACTCTACACAACCTATTTTTAATAAACCTAACCTAATATACTATACTGTATATCTTATTGTACCACAGTGATTTTTCACCACGTTACACCATACTCCGTGGAAGCTGGATCTACTCGTACTACATCACCATTCATCACTATACATCACTATTCACCTCCTTCACGTCTTCCTTGTATTATACCTACAATCTACAACTATTACATCACAACTATATCACCCATCAACATCTTCCTTCTCCATGACGTGACGAATTCAACTGGATCGAATTTTTCACCTAAGTTCAAGAGTATCAACACAAGTTAACATCGAGACGTATAAAGGTTTGTTGATAGAAGGTGACCATACTGCTGATAGTGAATCTAACTCAGTGTATGGTGAGGTCTCGGCTGTGAGTTATGAGAACAAAATGAAATGAGCTAAGAAGAGATTATATTTCTCACTATATATCTCAGTTATTATGAAAAAGAAATACCTAAGAAGATTCGGGTGTTTTTAATATGTGATGGTATAATGATGACGACTAGAGGAATAATTGTTTATATTGGGTGAATATTATGACTCTGGTCGACTAGATTCAGTGAGAGAGACGAGGCTGTGGTGGGGACAATTGGAGTTGGTCAAGTTTGTAAAGAGTTTTCCAGGTAACTGTATCGGTTTTTCCAAAGTTTTGATACTGAGAGAGGCTGTAACTTTCATATAGTTTGGTGTAAAGGACGATTTTCGCATTTCAATACCTGTCTTTCATATACACTTGTTTTCTTTAACTGCTCAGAGAAATGGTTTACAAGAGACCCTCCCCCCCCGCACACATATACTGCACATATCTTCAACATTAATTTGCATGTTGTGTTCAATGTTAGTATATGTTATGTCTTTGTTCTGTTGGGTTAATACTGGTGATATAAGACTGCAACATTCACCCAAATCATAATTTAATAGATATACTTCTAAGAGTAATAGAAGTTGAACGTTAAAACAAAAATACATTATAGTGTAGGGGATTACGATGTGAACTGCGAATGTTTAGGAAAAAATCGTTCAATGTTCTTCTAAGACTAACCTAACCTAACTTAACCTAACCTAACCTAACCTAACCTAACCTAACCTAACCTAACCTCTAGACATGATCCAACTTTGGCAAAAACTTAAACTTTTAGAATTATTTTTTTTTTTTACATTCGCAGTCAACAGGAAAACTTCAAGAGCTACCACTAACCTGTGGGGACTATATGTAAATTGGATCACCCTAGAGGGGGATAAAGTTAAGAATATACGGACGAGTAAGACTAATCCTTTACCTTCCTGACCACGCAGCTCCAGTAATACTATATTCAATCACAGATGTACCAGCTTAGGATCCGCTGGCCGCCATGACTCATTAGTTTCATGCTCACCCCAAAAGTCACGTTATAACTAGAATAAGAAAGATATAAATTATTGTGATGTAAAGGAAGTGTTAAATCATCAATATTGTTCATCGTACTTTATACACAATAGGTTCTAATTACGTCTTGTGTCCTCTATTGTAGGATCTGATTGCCTTTACTCCCTCTCTTGTTTGGTTTCTGATCTCCTCATGACTTTTTGCTTTATTTCGAGTTTGTTTATTAAGTTCAACCAAAGGTCTCCTAAATATATGCAACTAGTCACTGCCTGGCTCAGTATTGATGGCACCCTTACAATGGCCCCGTTCCTCATTGACCTCACCTCCAGTAGCCCAACTCTAAGTGACCTCCGTCATCATGAAACTATGATAGTTCTGTGCGTATTTTCTATGACAATGTAATTTTTCCCTACGGCTACATAATATTTTCAAATAACTACAAATAAAAAAATTACCAAATAGTGGCTAACATTATGAGGCAACCATATTGTTTTGCAACGCTAAGAACATTATCGTAGACGAGTGGGGGCTTAGATGTTAGCCAATAGAACTCATGTCTCAGGGTAAGTGAGCAGATTTAGTACACAGCTTCAGCGAGAAACCTGCTCGTGCCATCTGCAGTTAGTCTGGAAGATCAGCTGGTCACGGTGGTCACTCAAGAGGCCAGTCTGGAACCTCACACCCAACATATCTCAAATAGTGATGGACCTTACTGACAAATATATGAACACGACCGATCACGAGCTTAAATCTAACTCCTTATAATAATAATGATAATAATAATAATAAATGAATTCAAAGAAGGTTAAAGTCAAATACAAACATCACTAACATTATTCATGGTTAAGGGTTGTTTGTGTTGTCAAAATAATTTACCGCAGTAGTGAACAAAACAACTGAATCGTCACCTAAACTTGCCCCTACATTAATCACAGCGTCTTACCTTGATTCTCTATATCCACTTCTTCACATGCGAGTTAGCCAGTGACTGACTTTACAATACTCAGTGAGAAATATTTTATCTCAGCTTGGAGTGAGAGGGAGTGTAAATATAATGATCTCTAATACATATAATATAGTTAGTTAGAATCGCATTGTAATAAATTATATCCTAAAAAAAGATTAATTTAGGACTACTTTAAGTTGTTACAGTGAATACGAATATGTAGACATTATTTATAGTAAGGTTCTCTCGTTCATGCGTTCTACAGTGTGATGTTCATTGTTTTATCGGTTGAACAATATCCTTGATGAGTGTTTTCCTTTTCCTGCTCTACAGACTCTAATTTGGATCCTTGGGAAGAAATTGTGGGGGATTGAAGTCCAGAGACGCGAAATAACGAAGCCATCAAATGTCTCGCGAAGTAACACCTTGTTGGCTGTAGTGGAGGCGTCTCGTCCTCTTGAAACCATACTATGTTTTTAATCTACTGTAGGTATCGACCCCTCACTCAGACCGTACTGCACTTCTTCAATATGTCCAGATGATGTTTTTTTTATTGTGACGGATTCTCTATTGTTCTGGAGAAAGTAGGACATTTAGGTACACTGTTAATCAATGATCCATGAGTGCTATGAGTGTTGTTACGGGTTGTATATCTGTTACGAACTGGCCGAGCAGTTCCTTAGCCCAGAAGCGACTGACACAACCAATGAGGTGGAAAGGTTCTTATTCTGTTCGAAAACTGACTCGTCTTTGTCATAGTCTCAGAACTCATTATAGAGTTTCTTGGTAATCTTTAAAGGTTGTTTGTGAGTCTCTCGGTCGTCTCACATTGGTACTTGTCTCATAATGACCACGACTTCTCTCTTGTTAACTCCCACCGCGATTTTTGCCAATTATATTCGAATTTTTCATAAACTATCGATAAGTTGGAACTGAAGGGGGAGGTCTGATCGTTCTGTAGCTGCCAACTGTAGATACATATTGGTTCTGTAACAAATTAATACTGAACTTAAAAAAACTTAAAAAAGGTTTAACTTACATAACAGATGAAGTTTATATCTTTATTTCAAAACTAAATTACACGTGCAATCATAATTATGCTTTGTAAACTTCATGAAAAATCCTCCGTTTAAAATTGTTTATTCTTGCGCCATTAAAGTTTTGACAAAGTTTCAGGATATTTTTAAATACTAAGACGCTTCTATATGTCCAACTGAACGGCGTCTGACTGACTTCCCTGTGTGTAGGGCATAGGGTGTAAGGTGTGGGGTGTAGGATGTGGGGTGTAGGATGTGGGGTGTTGGATGTAGGGTGTAGGATGTGGGGTGTAGGATGTGGGGTGTAGGATGTGGGGTGTAGGATGTGGGGTGTAGGATGTGGGGTGTAGGATGTGGGGTGTAGGATGTGGGATGTAGGATGTGGGGTGTAGAGTGTGGGGTGTAGGATGTAGGGTATAGGATGTAGGGTGTAGGATGTAGGGTGTAGGATGTGGGGTGTAGGATGTGGGGTAGGATTGGATGTAGGGTGTAGGATGTGGGGTGTAGGATGTGGGATGTAGGATGTGGTGGGGTGTAGAGTGGGTAGATGTGGGTGTAGGATGTGGGATGTAGGATGTGGGGTGTAGAGTGTGGGGTGTAGGATGTAGGGTATAGGATGTAGGGTGTAGAGTGTGGGGTGTAGAGTGTAGGGAGTGGGATGTGGGGTGTAGGGTTTATTTATTTATTTTTACAAGAATAAGTCAGTCTTCACCCACCTACCTCGGTGTTCCAACATTTTACGTCACCCGTGAACTAACACATCACGGAAGCCATAGACGTGTTTATGTCTTTTTTGCTCCTCATCCGGGACTGTGCACACTAAATAATGGTCACACCCTCATACTCGATAAGGGGGGGGGGGGGTCTAGGTTCATGAATGTATGTCTAGTTTTCTTTTATGTTTATTTAAGCAAGAATATACACACGCATGTATATGAATTCTAATAAGTCGAGAAATTTATGTATTAACCGGAAGTCAGCCACTAAAATAGTTTCCCCGGGAACCAAAACGCCCAGAGAATCAGCGCTGCTCTCTACTGATAACCTACTGAAGCCGAGGCAGAGTCTTACACACGCAAGGACATTGACACCTAACCATATTAAGGTCATCAGGAAGTTTAGTGAGGTGAAGAATGCGACAACACACCACCACATTTACTTATACCTGGTGCAAAACATTCTAACCATTGCGTCATCCACAGCTTCCCTTGTTGATGTTAATGGTATACAATGTGTGTAGCTGTGAAATAATTGTATAATAAGTAAATATTTTTTTTTTTGAGAAATGGAGACGTGATGGTGGGTTCTCGAGGCCTGACTATAAGTATACATTGCACAGAGGATTAAGCCTTTATCGGTACAGGTGGCCGGCACAGCACTCAACCTTATCACTTCTACAGGTGAAGAACAAAACAATCAGGCTTCCCCTTTACAGCTGGGTGGACTGGGGGCACCTCAGGAGGGGATGGGGGGAACACAAGCCCTTCAAACTCTCTGAATTATTGAAACCTTATTAATTTTAATCACTATTTAAATATATGGAAATTAGAATAAGATAATGAGTCCCATAGCCATGACTGTGCATTAGGGACCTGGCCACCACACTCCTCTGGCTAGGAGCATAAGTTACTGATACACTCAAGGATTTAGGTGTAAGGGAGAGGACGAACACCCTGGACACACCTTCAGCCTGACACCCACTATGGTAAAAGGAACGGGAGACACACACACATACAAAGAGTAATGAAGACAACTGTTAAACCGTATTAACCAAGAAGCCTTATATGACACAACACATAATGCGCCAACCCAAGAGGTGAAACTCCAACCTAAACATGAACAGCCTCTCTTGACAAACACCCGTGAAAAATAGTGTAGACGAACCAACACAAAGCATTCGTCAACTCTCACCAAGACACCAGGTAAATTGCAGGTAATAATATTCAATACTAATTATATAAGTTTGTTTATTATGATGATACTCAATATTTAAAGTAGAAAAGTGCTTAATTATATGTTATCTACCTTAATACACACACAGGTAAGTGAATAAATTATAAAGAGGACAATTTAGTTATCAGTATTTATCGTTAACTTTTAATATGAATTATCTGTAAGTTAATTGGTATATATAATCAAGAACCTATAATCACGGTACTGGTATCTATAATTATGTTAACGTCATGGGTGAAAGATGATGTAGGAAGACAGTCACACACACACACACACACACACACACACACACACACACACACACATACACACACACACACGTTACATTCCCTACACTTCGACAAAGACATCGATGTGTAGTATAGTATATGGTGTGTCAATATTGATGCTTGTATTTAGGAGAGACATATCAAGTGTGTGTGTATGTGTGTGTGTGTGTGTGTGTGTGTGTGATGGCATAGTACACATCCAGAGCAGGACAGGGTAGATACGTTCATTACTCTTGGGCAGTTCTTCTCTCTCTCTCTCTATCTCTCCTTTCATATTTTGTCTTCGTCTTTCCCTGTGTTTTATCTTCCTCTTGGCCTCTTCCACATTTCATGGTTTTCTCATATACACTTCCTCTGTTCTCGGTGTTGTATCTTTCCCTGCCACCTCACACCTCCTTGGTCTCCCCCCCCCCTCTCCCCTTAAATAGATATTCCAATACTAATAAGAGGAATTTATTGACGCCAAGGATATTATAAGAGGCTGGAGGTCGGTAAATTTCTCCTTTCTTAACGACGTATCATAACATTATTTTGTCCCAATTCCTGTTTAAGGTTGAGTTTCCACAGTTTTCCTATGTTATATTTCCCCTCGGTGATGATTTATATTGCTAGAAAATCCACCAAAGAACGAGTAATATTTCCCTCAAAACTTTCAGTCATATTTTCCCTCCTCTCACCTCATGGGGTCTGGATGGTGAATCTGGTCTCAAGACTTACCCAGCACCGAGTGTCTTCCCGGCCCAGCTAAATCTATTTCTGGCCATTCTGAGATAAAATTCTTTCACTATTTCTAAGGAACGTAAGAATTCTTTTGTCTGATGAATATGAATAGGGTTTATATTATGTCGGTTTGCTTATTAAACCTTAACCTATATATAATGAAGGTATGTTATGTTTACTGTACAGTCACACAACAATATCATTATTATTTTTAACACACACCTAAGACTGTTTTGGTTCATTTGTTTACACACCTCAGTTTGATTATCTAATTTACGTTTAGTTACCTGGCCAAAAATACCTAAAAAAGTCAAAATATAGAATATGTTTTAATTTTCAGTAAAAAAAAATCTGACTTACTACTTTTAATCCATAATGAGTAGATTAATAAAAGACTTACCTAATTAGTTGATGATTTTATTTCAGATCGTTGAGATACCATATATAGAGTACCGAAACATCTGCTGTTCATTTGCCAAACTTTCAACCTTAACCCACTAAATACTGGGCGGTTGGCATCAAGAGTCCACACACACACACACACACACACACACACACATACTCACTCACACACACACACACACACACACACACACACACACATTATCCCTTCATTCGCTGCCATTCTCTTCATTCAAGCTAACAAAAGCTATCACCAACACGACTTTTGTTTTAATCACCTTTTAATGTTAGCGAAACAATAGCTGACAACTTAACTTATGTTATAATGTGTTACTGTGCTGCTAACATATATAAACCTGAATATTAGATGATGAATTACACTAGTTATTAACATTATTATTATAGATTAAGTAAGAAACTCATCCCGTGTTTCTTGTTATGGTGGGTTCTGTGTTTCTTGTTATGGTGGGTCCTGTGTTGTTATGGTGGGTCCTGTGTTTCTTGTTATGGTGGGTTCTGTGTTGTTATGGTGGGTTCTGTGTTTCTTGTTATGGTGGGTTCTGTGTTGTTATGGTGGGTTCTGTGTTTCTTGCTATGGTGGGTTCTGTGTTGTTATGGTGGGTTCTGTGTTTCTTGTTATGGTGGGTTCTGTGTTGTTATGGTGGGTTCTGTGTTGTTATGGTGGGTTCTGTGTTGCTTATGATGGTGGTGTCTCCCTTAGCAACAAACATTTACCTTAGCACACAACCCTAGGAAGTCCTCCCCCCCCCCTCCACCCTACCTCCCGCAGGCGCTGACCCCGTACTAGTGCCGCTTAAGCTTCCATCATAATTGTCTGTTCTCCTGAAGGATTAGAAAAGCTTATTGGATTTTCCCAACATTCTTCTCTAAAAAAATCTTAACCAAATGTTGTTAGAAATATTATCTAAAGGCAAATTGATATATTCGTATGTGGAAAAATTATTACGGTCGAGGAACAGGTGTATTGTGCACCCGTTGGTTATGAATGTTAATGATGACAGGTATATGTGTTCTGTCAGGAGCGGCAACAAGCTGTATGTCTCACTTAAGATAATACAGCGTCATTCTTACAGTAATAATGATAAACTTACTATCAATGGCTCTGGCCTCTGAGGATGGAATATTTATTTAATTATGGCGAACCGAAAGTCAGGGTGTCACAGTGAAAGTGGGAGTGAAGGACAGTGCGGGTATAGTACACTGTATACTAAACCTTCGGTACACAAGGGGGAAGTGAGGCCGGTACTGCACTCGGCCGTCTCCATAGCTAGATACCCATTAACAGCTGGGTTGACTGGGAGTGCTCCGAGATCGAATCTGTGACTTTTGGGACAGGAAGCTAGAGCTGTATCCACTCGGCCGCCGTCCGCCTTGGCTATAATACAGTTACATAAAGAAACTCCGAGTTCTCCTGGGAGGGTTTTTGGGCATGATGGATGGGCCAACACTTCATTTGTCTCCACACTTCACCTGACGGAGATGATGAACTCTAGACTGTGAAGTTTTGCTCGCAGAAGTAAATTATGTGACAGGAAGCAGAAGTAAATTATGTGACAGGAAGCTGAAGTAATTATGTTTTTTCTTCAAGGTAAACAGTTATGGTCTCTGCTGTCTTCTTATCTCTAGATATATCCTCGAGTGTGTCAGGAACATAACAGATTTCTGGGTGTCTTGTCGCTTAGAAGAGATACAGCTTAACAAGAGTAAACTTACATACATAACGTCCTGGACCTAGATCATGAGAGGCACCACGAGGGAGGATTTTATTTTTCAAGACGAATGATCAGTTTCTCCTCGAATGGCTGACGTAAAACATACTAATAACAGTTAGGGTAAAGCTTCTATGATAAATACAGCGAGAGACAGTGTTAAGCAGCTACTGACGTAACATAATAGTTCACTTGTTGACAGTTATGTTAGTGTAATGTTCCGTTTCACATACATAGATAAATCCAGTGTTTTGTATACTCGAAGCTGGTGTGATTTTGATGTTTTGTTCCGCCTGTTGTAATGAACTTTTTCTTCAGTAAATTATTTTAAAGAAGTTAATGCTAAGTTTTCTCTATATTGAGACCTCCAATGTTATTCCCTTCTCCCATAGTGGAACTCATTACTTCGTTACACTGCCTATGACATACTGATGGTCTTCGCTCTCCTGATGATAACAAAGTAATCTGATCCTTCTAAAAAATATTAATTATTACTTTACTTCAAAAGAACAATAATAAAAAAGCACAGTGGTCGGTGTTGCCGAGGGAGTAATATATTATGTTATGGTGTAAGTCACTGACGATGGTGTGGGAACTATACTTGGTGTTGGTCTTGTGTTCAGTGATGATGTAAGAGCGTCCGTCAAGGTGACAGAAGACTGTGCGCCATTATAAACTGAGCCAACAAAACAGAGTTACTGTGGCAGCCAAAACAAAGAGACACCATTTAATCCTGACATGATGATAAAGCAAGTGTAGATTTACATGTATGACGTTAAGAGCAATATCACGCTGACAGGAGGAAAACTGTGTACGTTGAGCGTATAGATATCATAAATACGCACTCACAGATAATTAGTGTGGGGAAGAGAAAGCGTGAGTGTGTGATAATAGAGTGTATGTGAGACTAGCGAGAGTGTGGAGGCGCCCTCGGGAGCGCTACGCCCCGACAATGATCCCAGAATACAAGCCAGCATCGGGAACAGCGGCACCAGCTAAGAAAAGCCTGGCAAGTGAAGAGGTAGTATAGGCCACCAATGCTTAGAATATAGGAGGACTGTGTGTGCCCAGCCACCTCCCGCTGTGTGCCATACCCCTCACCCCCTTCTTCACTACATGTATCGTAGTACCTTCTGCTCCCCCCCCCCCCCCACCCCTTTTGTGAGGAGGTACCTTAGTGGCGGAAGGGACGGGTAGTCTCTATAAGCGGCACATACGGTAGGCTGACGGCGCCTGTGACCCTGATGCCAGCATTGTCTCACTCTGTCGCCGCTACTACGACTATTTTTGGCCCTGCCTCATGATCCCCACATGCGCCTGAGCTCTCTGCCACTATGCTCCCGCCACACTACACCCCTTGCCCATGCTCTGGCACCTGCTTATGCTCCGGCCCCTGTCTTATCCTGGCACCTGCCCATGCTCTAGCACCTTTCAATGTTCCGGTCTCTCTGCTCAATCTCTTACACTTAATCTTAGTCTGACACCTGTCCGTGTTCTGAGATACCTGCTCATAGTCTTACACCTGTCCATGTTCCGACATCTGTCTGTTCTGGCAGCTAACCAAGTGCCGACACTCACGCGCTGACCACTGCCCATGTTCCTTAATACCTGCCCATCTGTCGCCCCCTACCCATGCGTTTGTTCTTATGTGTTTGCACTTGGTCACTCAAAGTAAACAACTCACAGCACCTACAATGTTGTTTCCCAAATGAGTATTTAAACTGAATGGAAACTTGCCCAGGCTGCAGGGGTCCGCGGCTATGATGAATTTACTCTTAAAACCCCAACCTCTTGCTGTACTCCGTGTAGTGACACTTGTAAGGCTCCGGCTAATGGCTGCTTTCTTTTTTAACTGCGTCATCAGCTCTATGAATACCGATCTTGACTGAATGATTGACTGACAAAGAGAACAGTTTACTGATCGGCGACACACGTGGTGAGTGACTGCCAGACGTATGGTTAGAATTTTATTTGGTGAAAAAATAAAACAAAAATGTATTCTCACTAATAGATATTATAAACAATTTTCACACACACACACACACACACACACACACACACACACACACATCCTAAGCCTTTCTTACACACGTCAAGATATTGATAATGCCGACAGTTCTTATTTTTAACACACAGAAAGAAGGGAAGAATTAACTCACTAAATTAACCATTACTCTATGATATATTACCATAACTACAGAGTGAGTCAAAAGTGAGAGAAATTAATATCAGTAATAGAAAGAAAGACAGTATAGGTGAGAGAAGCACTGTGAGATAAGAGAGATAAGATAAGATGAGAGAGGAGGGCATCCATTTAAATCAACTCTAGTATCATTAATTAATTACAATAAAACAGTCAACCAAAACTCCAGTTGTTAAGTTGCGAATTATTATTTTTTATTATTTATTGGGCACTCCCCTACATCCTTGTGTAAGGTGAAGCGCAGAAGCGTTTACAGCGCCCAACAGGGAAGCATGCTAAGTTCATGCTTGCCTTATGTCTCATGAGTTAAGGGCGTGTTTGGGGGTGACTTTGACCCTTGACCTTTGACCTTTGACCTCATATATATCAGACCTGAGAAGATACACAAGTTATATAAGGGAAAAATTTATACATTACCTAACAAAACCAAAACACAAGAGAGTTACCGTCTACTTCCCACTGTCCTACCGTCTACTTCCCACTGTCCTACCGTCTACTTCCCACTGTCCTGCCGTTACCTTCCCACTGTCCTGCCGTTACCTTCCCACTGTCCTACCGTCTACTTCCCACTGTCCTACCGTCTACTTCCCACTGTCCTGCCGTTACCTTCCCACTGTCCTGCCGTTACCTTCCCACTGTCCTGCCGTTACCTTCCCACTGTCCTACCGTCTCCTTCCCACTGTCCTGCCGTTACCTTCCCACTGTCCTGCCGTTACCTTCCCACTGTCCTGCCGTTACCTTCCCACTGTCCTACCGTCTACTTCCCACTGTCCTACCGTCTACTTCCCACTGTCCTGCCGTTACCTTCCCACTGTCCTACCGTCTACTTCCCACTGTCCTGCCGTTACCTTCCCACTGTCCTGCCGTTACCTTCCCACTGTCCTACCGTCTCCTTCCCACTGTCCTGCCGTTACCTTCCCACTGTCCTGCCGTTACCTTCCCACTGTCCTGCCGTTACCTTCCCACTGTCCTACCGTCTCCTTCCCACTGTCCTGCCGTTACCTTCCCACTGTCCTGCCGTTACCTTCCCACTGTCCTACCGTCTCCTTCCCACTGTCCTGCCGTTACCTTCCCACTGTCCTACCGTCTCCTTCCCACTGTCCTGCCGTTACCTTCCCACTGTCCTACCGTCTCCTTCTCACTGTCTTACCGTCTCCTTCCTACTGTCCTACCGTCTACTTCCTACTGTCCTACCGTCTCCTTCTCACCGTCTTACCGTCTCCTTCCTACTGTCCTACCGTCTACTTCCTACTGTCCTACCGTCTACTTCCTACTGGCCCATCGTCTAATTCCCACTGTCCTACCTTCTCCTTCCTCCTAGCTAACCATCAAGCGGACGTAAAACCTTGAAGAAGTGGAAGGATTTTCTTAAACCTTTGCATGGATATTGAGCCTCCAGGTGGTTGAAAGACGTCGATAAGAGGTAAAATGCGATTACCTAACCCAGGGGCTTCATGACGTCAGAGGATGTCTTGTGTTTTACTATAAGAAAACACAGACACGTGGTCTTAGTTTAATGTTATTGTTCTTTATTTTGTTTATTCTTTATATAAATCCCTTAAAAGTGTAAATAATTGAAATATGGTCAATGTAATGTTAGGTAAATTTGCTTCTTTGTTCTGTGTGTGTGTGTGTGTGTGTGTGTGTGTGTGTGTGTGTGTTCGCCATTTCCAACTTCAACGTCAGACAAACTATACCTCAGGGATCGTTGCTCGAGTCATTTATCCCGGCGAGGCTAAATGTTTAATAGAGAGAGAGAAGATATCCCTTTAATGCGAGTTATGAGCGTGCCAACTGGGTGTCTGCTCTTCATATGTCTTTACCCAACCTGTTCACCAGCCAGCTCTCCCTCGGTGCCGTGTATACTATAAGCTACACAGGTCCCTCGAAGTGCAGTAAAAGTTGTCTCTGCCACACCCCTGTACCCCTTGTTTATTGTTCCCGCTTTGAAATATAGTACATCCAAGTTTTGAGCCGCCAGATGTGTTATATGCAACCTTGGTGGGTTATGTTAGGTTAAGGTGGGTTAGGCTAGGTTAAGGAGGGTTAGATTAGGTTTCTAAGGTTAGTGTTAGGATGGTTAATCTTAAGTTGAAAAAGAGTGGCTAATTTTGAGGAGATCCGTGGAGGGAGCGGCCTGGTGCGAGAGACGAGTTTGGTTTATGACACACAGCGGGGCGCCCCGGAAGAGGTGTTGACACAGCGAGGAATGAGCGTCACGAGGTAATATAGAATCCTTGGAAAGAATTCAGATGAGAATGACAAGACTAATCCCGGGTATGAGGAACCTTGAGTATAGAGACAGGTTAAATCTTCTTAATTTGCACCCCCTCGAGAGACGTAGAGTGGGGGGCGATATGATAGAGGTGTATAAATGGAAGTCAGGGCTGAACAAAGGGGACATTACCAAGGTACTCAAACTATCCAACCAGAAGGGAACTCGTAACAATGGTTTTAAATTCGACAAATTTCGATATAGGCGTGAAATAGGTAAACATTGGTTTGGAAATAGAGTAGTGGACGAGTGGAACAAGTTACCAAAGATCATCATTAACTCGGATACGCTGGGTAGCTTCAAACATAGGTTGGGTGGATATATGAGCAATAGGGGTTGGGTGTAAATGGGACTGCTCAGTATGGGCCAGTAGGCCCGCTGCAGTTTCCTCTATTCTTATGTTCTTATGTTAATATTTGTGTTTTTAGTTGACTTTAGTTCAAATTCCTTCGATATTATCTCATCAGGTTTCCGGAGCCACGACAACATTCCATCACCCAGCGCTTCCGTCACTGTTATCTCAAGTCTCTACCTCGTGACGCTCATTTCTCGCTGTGTCAACACCCCTTCCGGGGCGCCCCGCTGTGTGTCATAAACCAAACTCGTCTCCCGCACCAGGCCGCTCCCTCCACGGATCTCCTCAAAATTAGCCAATCCATCTTTTTTCAACTTAAGATTAACCATCCTAACACTAACCTCAGAAACCTAATCCAACCCACCTTAACCTAACCTAACCCACCTTAACCTAATCTAACCCACCTTAACCTAACATAACCCACCAAGGTAACGTTCGGGTGTTTATTCATCAACTTGGGTGCATCATGAACACATAATCCCTCTTCAGCATAAGCTAAGAACACCCAGATGTCATTACTTGAAGCATGACAACCTAACAGACTCGGAGTTGTGGGTGTGAGGTGTTGGGTAGAGCAGTGCCAAGAGCAGGTCGAGGTAGGGGTGACCCACACACTGCGGCCTCCACCCCTCTACAGTTCCAATTTCTACCCATTTAACACGTCCAGAGATGTGTATATATTAACACATGTTTGTAAGTATAGATCGAACTATTTGTCCTGCATAATTTAAATGTGTAAACTAATTATGTACGTTTATAATCAATTTATATTGTTGGACTCAAACAGAAACGAAATTGACAACCAAAGGGACGTCTTAAGGGCTTTTTCGTTATCTATATCTGTATGTTCGGATTTTCTTTCTTCTTTTTTGTTTATTTTTTGTTTTATTTTATCTCAGAATATTTATTTATCTAATTAAAAAGGACATATTGAACACGGGATGTATCGTATAGCTGGAATATAGGTCAGGGTGAGTACGGGGTCAATTTAACTCTTGATCCAATGAGGGTCGTTAACCTTGTGTACGAAGCGCGGTGACCTTGGCCCTCTTGTGCTAAAATAGTGCCACTAACACCGGCTCTCACAAGTCACTGTCGAGATACTGGTGAAGCGGCTGTCACGTGTGTCCGGCGGCGAGCAGCACCGTAGTGAAGAGTGTGAATGAAGAACATAATAACCCAAGAAATGTATGAGACAAGAGAAGGAAATGACAGGAGGAAAAGGAAATAATCGATGAATAACAGGTACAGGACAGAGGAGAGAACAGGCTAAAGAAAACTATCGTAAGTTGATGGTTATGACAAAATGGCGGAAGGAGTCAACGTGAGTTACTGATATAAATTATCTCGCGTAATAAATGTATCAGTTTCTTGCCCTTATGTAAACTCCTCGTTCTATACGTACAAGAGAACCGCCGCTGCCTCGTTTAGCATTCTCGATGTCAACCTAACCTAACCTAACCTCGACTCCCGGTACTTGAGGATCACCTGTACACGCGTGGTGAAATATTCAAGGAGGCGGCACCTAACACGAGCCACCAGTCCACCCTTGACCTCCTGGTGGAATTTGTACAGCTCATCTCTCCCTCTCCTCACGCAAGGCTTCCCGCGTCCCCTGCTGGATTCCCCTCCAGATCCTTCTTCTGCAGTATATGCTACCTGCCGCACCTGGTACCGTCACAGTCGAGGGGTTTGTAATTAAAAGGGGTTTTCATATCAGTAAAAATCTTGTACGTATCATATATGTAAAAAAATGCAAATGGTGGATTGCTGAGATAAAATACATAATATTATATCAAAACGGTTTGGAGAGAGAGAGAGAGAGAGTGTGTGTGTGTGTGTGTGTGTGTGTGTGTGTGTCGTGTTTAACAGCAGTCAGTAAACATTATGGCCAGACTTTTCTTTTGGATTCATCAAGGTCACAAAATTATTTAAAGATTATCTAAGGTGTAACTGTCTGAAAAATACCGAAAACATTACATGCTTACTAATTATCCCAACCTCGAGTACAGTGCAATGTCACACACACACACACACACACACACGCACACACACACACACACACACACACTAATACTAATTTTTTTTGCTGTAATTCAAAATCGAGTGTTGTATAACGATCCATCGATGTTGTTAGAGAGAATACTGATACGTCTTCTCTTGTCTTCCCAGTGAACTCAGAGGATGGAACGTTGACTAAGTTGATGATAGTTCTCAAGAACCTTAAGGTGATGCCTCCTGTATGTGACCCATGCCTCGCTGCCATACAACAGGGTGGGGAAGACCAGTGATCGATATACAGTATAAACAGCTTTTTAGATGATTCCAGCTCCCTACAGCTGAAGGCACTGGTACGGAGTCTGCGAAAGACTTAAGACGCACATCTGATCTGATGTTGGATCTCTTCATCGATGTCAGAGGTGGTGGACAGGTGACAGCCAAGGTATTGGAAGTGGGTAACATTAGAGAGGGTGGTCCCGTTAACCTGGGGGGATGGTGGAGGTGTGGCTAAAACAGGGGCAGGCTGGAACACGATCTATGTCTTGCTAACATTTTCCTTAAGGTTAAACTTCTAACATCATGAGTGCGGTAAAGCTTTAATACATCCGTTCGTTTTTGTCGACATATCTGTTCACTATTTCACAATATTTAAAAAAAAAAATCGACGACCGCAGACAATTAGAAGTAAATAATATTCGTCTACTTTGTCTCGAACTTCACTTCACATTCATTTCTTGTTTCTCATTAACCCCCAAAACATCAATATTTAGCGTGAGTACATCTCCAGTCACACGGGTAATGATGTAGTCGACTGTGTGTCCCTTAATGAGACTTGGATCGCGTTACATAGCTTAAGTATATTGAAAGAGCTGCTGCTTATATGTAACACTAGAGACAGACTTATGGGACTCCAGTATCGTAAAGTAGAGGGAATGAAAGATGGAAGACTTTATGACATATATGACAAGCAGTTAAATGGTATATTACAGTGTGAAGGTTGAACTAAGTACACTTACAGGAGGAGCATTTAAAGTTTATCAGAATATTTATTTTCAAGATGGACTCTGAATGTGATGACACTAACGGTGGATCTGAAGGAAGAGAAATCAAGGAGTGAGAAGCTATCCACTAATGGCCACTGTGTTAGGAAGCGTTTTGTGAGGGAAGAAGGAGGAAGAAAGAAGAAGGAGGAAGAAGGAAGAAGGAAGAAGGAAGAAAGAAGAAAGGGAGAAGGAAGAAGTAAGAAGCCAACAACAATAATGAATATCTGGGAGGAAAGTTTTTGTAAAGAGTGACAAGCTGAGAGCAAGGAAGATGAAAACGAAACTAACAAAAACCCAGTTAACACGTGAAGAAATGTATACCTATATTGACTTATGATCGACACATAACAACAAAAACAAGATTAATAAAGTCTCTCTAGAGTCAATATGTCCGGAAAGAGCCAAGTGAAAGCTAGAACACTAAGACAGTCTGGTAATGGGGAGCAGCTGGCAGGTGAAAGGTCTGTGAGAAAGATTTATGATAGAAAGGTTGACGGCTCGAGAGAGAGAGAAGAATGGGATAATATGAACTGGTTTTACAGGCAGTGAGATATAGATCCGTGTTATATTATGTTCAAAGAATAAGTTATATACTGGTATAACCTAATCTAGCCTAACCTAACCTAACCTTCCTTTGATAATTCTGGAGCCTTGATACACCCCTCACAAAAACGGGTAGATGAGTAAAGATGAGAAAGACATAACTGATGATAGAGGACTAAGAAACATAAGTCATAAAAGAGAATAAATAAAACGAGAATAACTAGAATAGAATAAACATTAAAAGAAAAAACTTTTAATAACTGATGTACTGTCTAATCACCATTCGTTAATCGCACCGAATGAATTATAATACCTTAATTCTTCTTTTACGAGTAAATTTGACATGACTCGGTGGAATACATATGAGCTTAGTGACTTACCAGGCCATGACATCAAGATCCAGTTGTATTCTTTTTGGCCATTGAGTTATGTATACACTTCTCATGGACGCAGAAGGCTCAGGTGTCCAGGCCTTAAAAACTCCATGGCGTCCTGCTATTCAATCCGGCGACTCACTTGAATTACAACACTGCAGAAGACGACGTAACTAACACAGCATGAAGGGGGAGGAGGGGGAGAGGGTATTGTTGCTCGAATCACCAACTATCTCCTTTAGTCTAGCCGAAATGGGATGCATCCAATATAGGTGGATTTGTGTCCAAAGTTTGAGAATGTATTTTCTTGATTTATTGAACAGGAATTTGTCACATGATGGGCGCTTTACTCTCCTGATTAACGTGATGTGTTGTTTATATACCTGCCCTCTTACTAAGCTCTATTCCCATAATAAGTTGATAATGAAAATGCAGTTATTCCTCAGTTCTGGTGTTGATTTCGCCTAATGTAAAACCTTATATATTGAGGTGTTATGGACTAATGGGAATCTATGAAAGCAATGTAGTGTAGAGGCTGGCAAGTCGTGTTGTTAGGTGAGATTTTCTGGGAGTTTTTTGGTGTTGGTGAATTCTACATATATTGGTGAACTCTACATATGTTGGTGAATTCTACATATGTTGTTGAACTCTACATATGTTGTTGAATTCTACATATTTTGTTGAACTCTACATATGTTGGTGAACTCTACATATGTTGGTGAACTCTACATATGTTGTTGAACTCTACATATGTTGGTGAACTCTACATATGTTGGTGAACTCTACATAAGTCACTGAACAAACTTACTTCCTGATCCTCTACTGCGAAAGCCGTTATCAATACAGTTTTCGGTTGTAGTAACATTCATTCGTGTGTCACATCAGTTTAGACAGCAAAAGAGAATTGATTAGTATAAATATAAGACAGTAATAATAATAATAATAATAATAATAATAATAATTAGTGACAATAGGAGTAGTTACAGTAGCAAAAAAATCGTAATATCAGAAGAAAAAAAAAATTACCATAATCCCGCCACTCTCCCTCCCTCTCCCGCTCGCCACAGCTAGGATGAAAGGCGGAGTGCTTGGCCGGGCATTAGTGCACTGGTGTGTGGACCCTGTCGCCTCGTCTCAACCTCCTGCTCTGCTTGGTATGTTCTCCACACCTGCAGGCACCCGCTGAGGTCCCTCCTGCCGGGCCAAACATTCCGAGGATTATGTTAAGACCCCGCAAGTAAGATGGAGTAAGCTTTCTCATGTAGATCTGTATTTTACGATTTTGTATTTATTTTTTTGCTAATACAGAAATCTACAGTAACGACTCAGGGTAACTTTAACATACTAAGACTAATATGTTGTACTGTTGATAGAATTTGTGTAGCTGTCTAATCCTTCTCGTGCTGTCTTGGCTGTCATTCGAGGATGTATTTGAGTTTTTGTTCATATAGTTACAGCAGCTATTTGTGCGTGACGAAGCTAAAAGCTGATATAGCATAGTACAAGAGTTACTGTATAGGAAATATAAAGCAAGTACGGTAGTGGGATGTTAAGTGAATATCGCCCTCAGCTTCACATAACGCTGCAATAGATGGATCAACTAGTAGCCAATAGCCCACACGTCCATAACCACCCACGTCTATAACCACCCACGTCTATAACCACCCACGTCTATAACCACCCGCGTCTATAACCACCCACGTCTATAACCACCCACGTCTATAACCACCCACGTCTATAACCACCCGCGTCTATAACCACCCACGTCTATAACCACCCACGTCTATAACCACCCACGCCTATAACCACCCACGTCTATAACCACCCACGCCTATAACCACCCACGTCTATAACCACCCACGTCTATAACCACCCACGTCAATAACCACCCACGTCTATAACCACCCACGCCTATAACCACCCACGTCTATAACCACCCACGTCTATAACCACCCACGTCTATAACCACCCGCGTCTATAACCACCCACGTCTATAACTACCCACGCCTATAACCACCCACGTCTATAACCACCCACGTCTATAACCACCCACGTCTATAACCACCCACGCCTATAACCACCCACGTCTGTAACCACCCACGTCTATAACCACCCACGTCTATAACCACCCGCGTCTATAACCACCCACGTCTATAACTACCCACGCCTATAACCACCCACGTCTATAACCACCCACGTCTATAACCACCCACGTCTATAACCACCCACGCCTATAACCACCCACGTCTATAACCACCCACGCCTATAACCACCCACGTCTATAACCACCCACGTCTGTAACCACCCACGCCTATAACCACCCACGTCTATAACCACCCACGTCTATAACCACCCACGTCTGTAACCACCCACGCCTATTACCACCAACGCCTATAACAACTAACGCCCATAATCACCCATATCCTCACGAGAGCCAGTGACCATGCATGTGTGAGTGTTTACAGTACATTACAGGACGGCCATTTGGTGATATGTTGCATCCAGACGACTCTTGTTTAGGGAATGTAGGTCTAACCGATACAGACCCCATACAGGTGAGGTCTGGGTGTTAGGACCTTTGATTGGGTACTGGGCTAGACCCCTAAATTGCCAGTATAGGTTTTTTCTGTAATTTTGACTCACTTTGATCTGGGTGTGTGTTAGGGTGAGGGGTTAAGTGGTATCATGATGGTACCAGTGACAAGGACGGTGGCTTATCAGGTGTAAATGTTTATCTCTGTGTGTCTGTATGATCTAGAGTCTCGCATTTAATAAACAGTAAAAACATCAACTTAAATTAAGGGTTTTATTTTAATATAGTTCTTGGGTAAGTGGTGAATATAATTTAGTTGGGAGTTTTTCAAGGAATTTAGCGACCAAAAATGCAATTGTTTGAAGAGTCTACTCACGTTTAGCTGATGTGTGGCTCTATCTTCTTATACAAAAGGCTGCGACAGAGCCTTAAACCTTTACGCTCTTCACATAATTGTATGAAATCTCACAGGGTCTCCCTCATAAGGATCTCCTCAACACCTCTTATCTCTCACTTGACTCTCTCAATGGGTCTACTCGCCTCTCTAGTCAGCGTTTCAGTCGATATATCAATATTTCGGCTATTCATGTGGCTACATCATCTCCACACTCTATCCTCTTCTTCCACCCAAAAGTTCCATAATTCTACCAGGTATTTTCTGGCTTCACATTTGTTTTGATATATTGGAATATTTTAGCGAAATTAAACATTATTGGTGTATTAAGGAAGAGAAGCTTCAGCCAATCCTGTCTACTCTTTTACCACGAGGAATATTTATAATTTTTCATTTTATAATTTTTCTCGCCAGTACTGAGTCAACCGCCTCCTGCCACTCACCATCTCTGCTGGATGTATGCCTCAGGTACACACGATACACCCGGGTCGTCCCACAACACACGGGTCTACAACTCAAAAACGACAACACTGATACTAGTTTACCACAAGTTCGACTTTCAAAATAAACACCAGTTTGTGTATTACCAGAAAAACAACTACGCGGGTGGTAAGTTTAGGCGTTAGAAGAACCAGCCACGCCATCAGTAGCTGACTGAATTAACTTATCATCCTCTGGCGCCCTCAGAAACTTCTCAGTGTAAAAGGGGAAGTGGGGAGTGAACATGGAGTGTTTAGGGGAACTCTCTTCAAGGTGATGTGAGTCGACCGTCGCCTCAAACATTCATAATGGCTCCACACTAATCACTCGTCAACTTCTTCCTACCTTTCTTTCTTATCTCTTACTACACCAGGGAAACGTACCGTAATATTGTTGTTTGGAGAATAAAGATGTGTGTGTGTGTGTGTGTGTGTGTGTGTGTGTGTGTGTGTGTGTGTGTGTGTGTACATTATAACATAAACCCATCCCATCAGTTGCTTAAGTGAGTTGATGGAAAGATTAAAATTCAGTGAAAATATTGAGTGGTATCCGCGAATAACTTTATGTTAATTAAGGTGCATTGATAAATTAAGTCTTTTCTCTACTGAATGTAAAGTTAAAGAACAGGCTATACCTTCCCTGGGTGTATGAGAGTGGTGGAGGGAGCGGTTATTCTACCTAGCGGACCAATCCCCTATGATGGTGGTATTAGGTGGACAAGGAACCCGTGGGGAGGGGCACTCCTTCGCCTCTCTCCCTCTCCCTCTCCCTCTTCCTCTACCTCTCCCTCTCCCTCTCTTTCTCTTGCTCTCTTGATGAAAACTTAGCAAAACTTCTCGTATTTTTATCATCACTCTTACCTTCAAAAGAAAACAACAATGTCGAATTAATTGATCTCATAAGAGCAGCTCAACAGTAACTAAACATCACCTAGTTCACATCGTCGCAACACTTGAGTAAGACCTATAATCACGTCGCTTAATCACAGGGAGTCTGTTACTTTGTTCTTTAGATACAAAACGCCATAATTACTGTAGGAGATGCCCATAGTTATTTGATAAGATGTTCATAGTGCCTAAAGGGTCATTCAATAAACAAGTATGAGGGTACTGCCAGGGGGGTCTGTGCTCCCACCACTTACCTAGATCACTTGTGGTAGCCTGACCTTCACTATACTGTTATTCCTCGAGTTACAACTCACCTACAAGAATGTTCTCCTGAGTCCTGGTGCTTATACCGGGTAGGTCGAGGTAACGAGCGCCAGGATGGTCCGCTGCCCCCTAGTGCCGTCTGGGGGGGGGGGGGGGGGGGTTGACCACCTGCTGGACCTGTTTCACTTACATACCCATAATTGTACTACCGTATATATATATATATATATATATATATATATATATATATATATATATATATATATATATATATATATATATATATATATATATATAAACGGTTACTGACACACCACCTACCTGGAAGGTGAGAGTTTTTGTTATTTTTTAACAGTGAAGAAGAGAAACTCCTGAACATCGCCGCACTGATCTAAGGAAGTGACTATAAATGAGAGCTGACACTTGTGTAATGGCGGACTTATGCTGAGACTCTCCGCTGAAGAGTCTTGAGACCAGAACAAGACTCTTGATGTCGCAGAATGTTGAATATTTTGTGTAAGTACAACATGTCCACAAAGTCTTGTTTCACTTTTACAATTTTATTACGACCAAAACAAAGCAGATACTCTGATGCACCATTAGCGGCTCGTAGCACCTGCAGGTGATATTCCTCTTGACCAGCATTACCCTCGTCACACTCCTCATAATAATTGATCATCCTTGCACAAAGTGTTTCAGTGTCAGCAACAGGGGTTTGGAAAGCATTATCCTTAACATAACCCACAAGAAGAATTGTAAGGGCGTCACACCTCCAGATGGAGGGCAGGAGGTTGGCGCCTCACGTCCAATCCATCTATTGGGGCAGTTCTCGTTAAGGAAGTCGCGCACTAACAAATCCCAGCGGGGAGGCACACCGCACCGTCTTGTTGAAAAACAATGAGCGGCCACAGTTCATTCAAGTGGGAGTCAACAAAAGTTTCTAATGTATCGAGATATATTTTCTCCGTAACAATTCACTTAGCATAAAAAATGTGTGGGTCTTTAGCCTCCAATATGGCGGTTGAGGCTTACAGAAACGCAAAATATCCTCTCTCTTGCGTACAACTTGTGTACTGTTCACTTTGGTAGCTGTGGCTCACGTGAGGTACGACGAACAGACTTCCTACGGGGCGCTGGAAGTCTCTTGGGCACTACCAACACTTTCTTCTGCCACACCTTGACGTCCACTTCGAGGTCAGTCATCACGCTGCCTGCCTCCAGAACATCACGAGGAGGGTCCACTGAGCAGTTGTTTCCGAATCCGACTCCGCTAACCACATGACACATTGAACTTTCTCCTGTTTCGTCACCATTTTGATTTAGCTATTGGTTGAGAGCAACTTGTCGCTCAGATTAACACCTGCAAAACAAAGAAAAATTCTAATAACCTTGCTATGTCTTCAACTAGACTAGAATCTACATTGGTCAAGCTACTACTACTACTACTACTACTAATACTACTACTACTACTACTACTACTACTAATAATAATAATAATAATAATAATAAGGGCCTTTGGGTCCATTGTATAATGTTTATGATATTTCAGTGTTGTCGACCCAGAAATAATAGAGTTATCACTTAATTATTATTTACTGGGAAGAAAGAAAAGCAGAAAGAATGAAAGAGAGAAATTACAATGACTCGTCTTTAAGGAGAGACAGAAACACGATTTATAAATTATACCCAAAGAAATTGTTATAATTGTGTGTGTGTGTGTGTGTGTGTGTGTGTGTGTGTGTGTGTGTGTGTGTGTGTGTGTGTGTGTGTGTAACAAAGGCACTTCTGCACATGTCCGTCATGGTAAGTGTGTTTGTGTTTTATTATCAATATATATAAACGTAAGTGTGATAAAACACATCAAAAGGTAAAACTGTATCAAAACAATTAAAATATTCCTCTGACAGGTGATATGGGAAGCTGTATCACCTGTCAATATCACACACCACTATCACACTCCACTATCACACACCACTATCACACTCCACTATCACACACCACTATCACACACCACTATCACACACCACTATCACACTCCACTATCACACACCACTATCACGCTCCACTATCACACACCACTATCACGCTCCACTATCACACACCACTATCACACACCACTATCACACTCCACTATCACACTCCACTATCACACACCACTATCACACACCACTATCACACACCACTATCACACTCCGCTATCACACTCCGCTATCACACACCACTATCACGCTCCACTATCACACACCACTATCACACACCACTATCACACACCACTATCACACACCACTATCACACACCACTATCACACTCCACTATCACACACCACTATCACACTCCACTATCACACACCACTATCACACACCACTATCACACTCCACTATCACACACCACAATCACACACCACTATCACACACCACTATCACACACACCACTATCACACACCACTCTCACACACCACTATCACACACCACTCTCACACACTACTATCACACACCACTATCACACACCACTATCACACTCCACTATCACACTCCACTATCACACTCCACTATCACACTCCACTCTCACACACTACTATCACACTCCACTATCGCACACCACTATCACACTCCACTATCACACTCCACTATCACACTCCACTCTCACACTCCACTATCACACACCACTCTCACACACACCACTCTCACATACTACTCTCACACTCCACTATCACACACCACTATCACACACCACTATCACACTCCACTATCACACTCCACTATCACACACCACTATCACACACCACTATCACACACCACTATCACACTCCACTATCACACTCCACTATCACACTCCACTATCACACTCCACTCTCACACACTACTATCACACTCCACTATCGCACACCACTATCACACTCCACTATCACACTCCACTATCACACTCCACTCTCACACTCCACTCTCACACACCACTATCACACACCACTCTCACACACTACTATCACACACCACTATCACACACCACTATCACACTCCACTATCACACTCCACTATCACACTCCACTATCACACTCCACTCTCACACACTACTATCACACTCCACTATCACACTCCACTATCACACTCCACTCTCACACACCACTATCACACACCACTCTCACACACCACTATCACACACCACTCTCACACACACCACTCTCACACACTACTCTCACACTCCACTATCACACACCACTCTCACACTCCACTATCACACACCACTATCACACTCCACTCTCACACTCCACTATCACACTCCACTATCACACTCCACTCTCACACTCCACTATCACACACCACTCTCACACACACCACTCTCACATACTACTCTCACACTCCACTATCACACACCACTATCACACACCACTATCACACTCCACTATCACACTCCACTATCACACACCACTATCACACACCACTATCACACTCCACTATCACACTCCACTATCACACTCCACTATCACACTCCACTCTCACACACTACTATCACACTCCACTATCGCACACCACTATCACACTCCACTATCACACTCCACTATCACACTCCACTCTCACACTCCACTCTCACACACCACTATCACACACCACTCTCACACACTACTATCACACACCACTATCACACACCACTATCACACTCCACTATCACACTCCACTATCACACTCCACTATCACACTCCACTCTCACACACTACTATCACACTCCACTATCACACTCCACTATCACACTCCACTCTCACACACCACTATCACACACCACTCTCACACACCACTATCACACACCACTCTCACACACTACTATCACACACCACTAACACACACCACTATCACACTCCACTATCACACTCCACTATCACACTCCACTATCACACACCACTATCACACTCCACTCTCACACTCCACTATCACACACCACTCTCACACACACCACTCTCACACACTACTCTCACACTCCACTATCACACACCACTCTCACACTCCACTATCACACACCACTATCACACTCCACTCTCACACTCCACTATCACACTCCACTATCACACACCACTTTCACACTCCACTATCACACACCATCAGAGGGTAACCGCGAGAGAGGGAAGAAAATCAACAGCACACGGATTACAACGCCTTCTGTCTTCTCAAACGGCTGGCTGACAGTTTGTGTGGACGCGACGCCCTGGGGAGCATCGGTCGGGGCCATGCAGATAAGGTAGCTGTTCCTCCACCCCGGCCCCTAGCTCCAGCTGAACGTGCCCCGCTTGCCGCAAGAGTTAAAGTTGACCGCTCGCCCGCCTTCTCTACCTCGCTCGCTTCTCCCATCCCCCCTCTCTTCAGTAGGTAATTCAGACCACACCTTTTATTCTTAATGCTCTGTTTTTACTTTGTATCTATTTTTGTTTTATAAGTTAAAGTTCGTCCGTTAATGTATCTCTGTTTTGACTCGAACTTGGTTGATTTTTTCCATTTTCCGTATTTATTGTTAGCTGTTTACTAATCTAATTACTGAAGGTTTTGAATCTTTGCTTGGATAGTAAATATTATTCAAGGGATATTCCTAAAAGAAGAGTTAGTTTTTGTTAGATATTAATCAGAAATCAACCTTAAAATTATATTCGTGACCCACCATCAACATCAATGGTAACAGGGCATAGTCTACTGCCTCCATAACTGATCTATTGCAGCTCAGAAATCTAATTGAAATATCGGGTTTTATTTCTGATCAACACCGGTCAGAGGTTAAGGTCAGAAGTCATTTGATCCACTTTAAGGATTTGTGGTTTAATAATCTAATTAGATCTGCCTCCCACCTCAAGACTTTTCCCGAGGGAGTTTCAGAATCTCAAAAGTTCGTTCAATAAGTTCCTCATAACTGATGGTATAAAATTCTTCCTATCTTGTTTTAATTAAGATATAACAAATATAACGGTAGGGACTATAGTGAAGGACATTAAATCTTCCCAGGAGATGGCATTAATATATTCTGGGATTAAGTGAACGTATCTGGTAAGGGTTAAAAGTCTCATTTTAATAATAATGTAATATCTAGTTGGAATATCTGTATTTCTCTTCAGTCAGTTAGTTAGTTGAGTACATTCTTATATTTACTACTACGACTAATCATTGTACGTATCTTTGTGACTGTGGACTGTAGGCACGTTGGGTTGAAGGTCCCTTAGTGAGTCTTCTACTTTACCCTCAAACTTTTGTAATTGTAATGTAAAACTTCAAGAAGGAACAGAGATGAAAGCCCACAAAGTATCATTCCGGGAGATGTATTTAAAATAACTAACTGTTAAAGTATGATAAAGGTATCCACTATATCATAACAAACAACAACAACACCGTTATCAATATTTTTTCTTTTATTCACGATATACAAAATTTAATCATAGAAAAAACATAAAAAAAACTTGTGAGTGTTTATCAGTGTTGAGAGGAAAGAAAATATAAAGAATTGAGGAAGATATTGTATTTCCCAGGGCGAGACAAGGATGAGTATTGAGTAGAAATATTAATACAGAATTTATTTGATAAGATGGAAGGAATATTATCAGTGCCTTGAAAATAACAATAACATAAGGGAAGATTCAACACTAAACAATGAACACTTTCTTATGTTATTATTTTCTTATACATAATACTATATAAATAAAAGTTAAAGATGACCTTAAATATGTTAAAATGATCAAAGGTAAATAGATGACAGGATAGAGTGGTGTTCAATATATAGTTAACCAGTTTAGTACCAGTCAGATAGTGTGGATTACAGTTTATTCTTACATTCCAGCCTGTTTGTATCAGACTGCTGGTAGTACAGTGAAGTAGTTAGTACATTGAAAGGTACAGTACTAAGGACGTGTAGATAAAATGGGTTGAAAGTGAGATAAACGTAAGGTGTAGAGTAAGGGGGAACTCAGGTCAGGGTGAGGTGGGGGAGTGGAAACATACCTCGTCATTCAGCTCAAGGGATCACTGTTGCTGCTTCCCTTTCTGGGCACCCTAAGTCCACCCAGCTGTAAAAGACGACCTAATTTTATACTTGGGGAAAATAAAGGCTGTTAAGAGCAGTTATCCTGTAGCAGATCTGAGTTGAGATACATGTAACCGTGACACTATAGAGAACAACATTAAGGGCCCTTTAGTTGTGTCCTTCGTCGAGCGGTATAATGCACCACCAAGTCTCCGCCTCTATGATGGGATTTGTTAACATTAGATGACCTTGATCTTTGACCTTTGACCCTACACTGTTCATCTGTGACGTTTGGTCATATTTGGTGTAGATATGGATGAAATATGTCTTATTACGTTACTGACAGGCAGACAGACAGACAGACAAGGTCATTCCAATTCCTCGTAAACACCTTCGAGGACAAGGTAACAAGTTTTTACTGCCGAGGGATAACAGCTATTTGTTCTATTGTATTCTTCGGCTGCCCTTTATTATTGTGTAACTATTTATGGCTTTTATCTGTTTCCGTTTTGTTTGTCTTCGTGGGTCAACACTGAGACTAACACTAATCTATTCACTAATAATAATAGTAACAATGACCAGACCTTGTCAACACCTTCCTACATCTACGTTAATTACTGTAAATATTAATAGTGTACCAGAACCCTTAAGATAATTACGATATATAAAATATATCCTCAGTTATTATTAATGACTCTAAACAGCATCATTAAGTATAACTCTATATATATATTAGAGAGAAGCATCAGAGTGCCTGACCAAACATGGACTTGGGGGATTAACCATTTGTCGAGTGTTATCTCACGTCTGACTCTGGCAAACGCTAATGCCTTCTCACGGGTACAAGAGATCCATGAGAACTGTAGGACCCGCAAGCTTATCCCGACCATGATAACAATTCGTATGAGATTAGGTCACTGTTGCCCTGAAATGATGCGGGCTGGTTGGTTAAAACTAGCTAGATAGCATGACAAGCCACATCTGCCACACCACCACCACACATCCTTCCTGCCACCTGCTGTCCCCCGCCCACCTCCCGCAGTCCACCACTACAACAAAATACAGCCCATAAGAGCCCGCACTGATAGATATAAGAACAGCACCATCCCATCTATTGTTAAAATAATAAACAACTCCTGATTTATGTACTGTACAGCCCTGTAAATGTATTGAACGTATATTATTATGTCTAAATCACATGTAAGTTTGTATATTTTCAGTCACCGGCTGCAACTCTATTAATTAACCGTTTATTATTATTATTATTATTATTATTATTATTATTATTATTATTATTATTATTATTATTATTTTTATTATTATTATTATTATTATTATTATTATTATTATTATTTTAATCACCATTACATATCCGTCCACCATCACCATGCATCCTCCTTATCATCACCACATGGCCCTAACCACCACTACACATCTCGCTTCACATTCCCTCACTGGATGACACACCTTGACACATTCCCTCACTGGATGACACATCTTGACACACTCCCTCACTGGATGACACATCTTGACACACTCCCTCACTGGATGACACATCTTGACACATTCCCTCACTGGATGACACACTTCTACAAGACACGGTCCAGGCAGGTCTCAGGGACGAGCTGGTGTTGGGAGCTCGAGAACTTGGGGACAGAACTGTCTCCGCCACTCGTCGACAGAAAGAGAAAGGAGAGAGAAGAAGCTAATGGATCCACGAAACTTTTTATTGTGTGGGTTTTTGGTTAAGAGGAGCGGGTATTATGGAACTCTGGTTAGCATCTCAGCCTAATTTACCTCTTTTGAAAACTTTTAAGAGGTTCAATTTGTATTTCGTCAGTGTTGCGTATTGGTTTGCGTAATATTCCATTTATTCGTAATCTTTAATTTATAATGCGTTATCGTATAGGAAATTTTTATGGTAATTCTCGATCTAACATTGGTAATTATCGCTTTGTTAATAAGACGAATTGGGGTAGAGTCTTGGGTAGGAGGAGAGTGCTGGGCAATTGTGTATTTACGTCCAGCTACACAATAACAATAGGGACCCGGAATGTAAATCAATTTGCAGATCGTGTTCCGGGATTATTGTTAGTCAGTGGGGCTGTTGGAGGTATCTGTGTCCTTCTTCTGATACTATGTTGTGTAAGTAGTAATTCTGACACAAAGGAAAGTCTCTGGTAGTTGTTTTTATCAGTTATCGCACTTGAACGCAATTATTATCGTCTGTTATATATTTTCTTCTTCTTCTCACTGTTATTATTATTATTATTATTATTATTATTATTATTATTATTATTATTATTATTATTACAAAGATTGGTAAGTTGTGATGTCTTCTGTAAATAATGAGAACGTTTCATTGTATGGACGCCAGCGGCTGTCTTGGATGACAGCTGGGGTGAGGTGGACGGGACCGCCGAGAGAGGGGAGTATCTGTCATCATTTGAACAGATTTATGAGACAGTGGCAGCTAAGATGGCAGATGAAATGGTTCTACTCTTTCATTATTTTCTCATCTTTTCACTTTTTTCTCCTATTTGCATTTATTCACGCTATAAATTTATTGTAATTGTAAAAAAAAAAAATAATTGACTCCTGGAGAACATAATCAACTCCTTTATGGTAGCAGGAGGGAAACACAACCATGGAATAACCTGCTCGTAACAACCACACACACACACACACACACACACACACACACACACACGGTATTTAAAATTACAGTCCAGATACACAGTATATCCAGCATCCATTCTAATGCAAATAACTACAACGAAAATGTTTAAATATTTCTTATAGAGTCAACACTTCATAATCACCTTATTATTAATTCTCTCACACACACCTAAGTGGCAAATATTTAAATTACCATTAGTTTTTCTCGGTCTGGGTATCCACGGGCCAGGCGGCAGGTGCAGGACGTGACCAGCATCATGAGAGGGTCGGGGTCACGGTCATCACGGTCCTGCTAAGACTGTTCTGGTTCCCATGTGACAGGAAACGGATGGAGGTGACGTGTGGGTCATGGCTTAGCCAATCGCACCTGTACAGTGGAGGAGTAACAATATTGGGATGCTTACGGCGCCACACTAACCAACAGACTAATAAGGGTGTATAGTCTTTCAGGTCTTAATAGTCTTAGACCTTTGAGTTTAAGTCCTGCCAGGGGTTAAAAGGACTGTGAACCAGAGTTAAGCAGCCAATGTGATAAAAGTACAAAAGACATAACTTAACACACACGCAACAACAAAGTGAGTCTTGGGAGTTAATACATTCCTCACAATCTCTGACAAACTGAAGTGTCCATTAAAACACTGAATCAAGTCTATAGCCGAAACTGACAACACCTTTACTGTCCTGGCAATCTGTACACATAAATACTGTATATCAGGTTCTCGTATCACCGTCGGTATCAGCTGCTTGTGGGTGAAATATTCAGATGACTTCAGTAGATTTAACTAAAGGTTCTCCCCAATTTGTTGAGTTTTTAGGTGACTTACATTTATAATCCGGCCCCTGGTGTATTATAGTTATTAAATATTTCTACTTTTCATCACCTAACACTAGAAGATCAGCTACAGTGGTGTTTGATAGTGAGAAGGATTTGTTGCAAGCGGCCTCTTTCCTTCTGTATAAATCCGAAACTGTTTGAAATACCCAAATGAATTATACTGTATAATAGTAATCACGGACAAACGACACAACGTATATATATGCTATAAGTGCTATGATTTTCTCCCCTCCCCCCAAGAATATGAAAAAATTAGGTAATACTGAGAAACGTGTTAGTTTATGACATGTATAATAACTAAGCATCGTAAATCGAATCAAAGTATATCGGGGCTTTATTGAATTTAATGTATCTCCAAAGAAAATCATTTATTTCTTAATAAGTTTATCATCACTGTTTTTTGTTTCATCTTGGACGGGGATCGAAATTTTTTTTATTCGTTACAGCAGCTAATTTAATTTTGTTTTTGTTAACGATACTCATTTTAGTCTTTGGATAATATCAATGATCACAATGCTATAACAGATTAAGCTCCACAGGTGAGAATGTTTATGTAGATGTGTAGACGTACCGCTTGTGTTGTGTTGGCGGAGTGATGGTGGACAGACTGGACTAGCACTTGAGGGGTTTGACTGTACTTCTTAACACGAGGTTGCTCCACTGGCCACTGCCGTAGATGTATCGATTATCTAACCAAAGAGAGACGTGACCCCATTTTACGAGGGAGTATATGACTCTTCCTGGGGCGTTGAGGGTTAATGAGAGAGAGAAGCTGGTCTTGCTGTTCACGTTCGTAGGTGATGAGATGCTGCTATGACCAAAGCTCCCAGGTAAAGGTAATTAATTAATATATAAAGGTAATAGTATGAGTTTCTGTACTGAATGTGAGTCTATAATACCAGAGTTAGTATTAGTACTGAGTGAAGGTAAGATTGAATTCGATTTATGAAAAACAATTAGTATACAGTTGGTGAGTGGTCCTTCCTGTTGACACAATAGTCTGGGCGAGTTAGAAAGTGTCCAAGTTGCATTCCAGCTTAATAAATTCTTCTATATGTTGATCAGAATTGTATATAAAAAGTTAGTGGTACATTTTGGCTTTCCTCCACCCCAGGAAACTAAAATGCTTTATACTGACGGTCGTTTAACATAACATTAGTCCATCAATGAAAAATTTGTGGAGGGTAGAACTCGTATCCCGTCTAAATTTGTCCAGCAGGGGCCAGCAAACGTCGGTATTTGAGTTTTGTTTGGGTAAAAATATCGCATTGGATTTGATGTAAATGATTACCGAATGTATGATGAAATTTACATAACAACTCAATTCCCTTTCAATATTTTACAAAATTCCAGAGTCGGCAGTTTGTTGCAGAGTTATTTGGGGGAAAATATTAATGTTGTCAATGTCAGTGATGAGATGATAATTAATTTGGTTCACTGAGACTAAATAATAGATCAGCTAACGATATACCGTTGTCATTGGGCAGCTGGATGTTTGTTTTAAGGCACCAACTAATTTTCAATAGAACCAAGCGACGCAAGTACAGGGAAAGGTATCATGTCTCTACCTAACAGACCTTACGACCTAACGTTACTAGACGAATTTCCCCAAGAATCGTCATCCTCTCGGTAGCGACGTCAAGTATCTGGCAGATTTTAATTAACTCTGTGGACGTATTTCTGCCTTGTGTATTGATAATATAATTCACATGTTTTTATAAACAATAACTAAAGTAGATTATCGTAACAAACTAAGATATTATTATTGATTTTATTAAGTTTTATTACAAATTACATCAGAAATTAGTCTCACGCTTTAGGTTTATTTAATTTATATATTTATTTAAAGTGATTGAACTAAACTCTAATGTGTGTTGATTTTCTTTTGTTTTTAGTTGAATCTTCTCATTGTTTTACCGGGAAAGGCTCAGTATCTACCAACAGTCGCTTCAACATTGTAACTTCCATGAACTGCATAATTAATGAGATAATTAACATAATTACCCAATAAATTAATTTCCTTTGTATGAGCTCAACAAAACTGAAATATTTATGCGAAACAAATAAATGTATAATATTTGTAATGAGGTATATAAACAAACACAAATGTTCTTAGTAATTGTTTCATATATACGAGTAAACCATATCTTCCATACCTGATAATATAATTTACATATATTCATTACAACAGAACTTAAGTGAATACAATAATGCAATGAAAACGTCTAAGTACAAGTTGAAACTCTCAGAATATTATTATTTTTTTTACATAGAATCCAGTTTGAGTTTCCTGATCCACTCATCTCTGATACGTATATATTAAGAAGGTTAGGTTAGGTTAGGTTAGGTTAGGTTAGGTTAGGTTAGGTTAGGTTATGTCTCTCCTGATGTAATAAAGGTGTTGGCGCATCCTGGTGAAAGCTCAACACCGGGTTCTCTTCAGTGATGTAAAATAACTCAATTCCAGACAGCTGTGTGTGGTGAAGCTAAGTTTTCTAAATATACAATGAAATAAGAAATAATTTAGACTCCCTACAGAGTTTAATGAATTTCTTAAGTTATTCTAATTTACATCTATGAACTATTTTGTTAGATTAATTAGAATATATTAAGTTATGATGAGGAAGGAAGTGGTGATGATCTAGTGACAGAGAGAAACTGTCAGTAGGAGATGAGAATGAGAACGGGATCTGATAAACAATATAAACACGAGTAACAGTAAATAGAACTCGATACATCACACGTGTCTGGCACTGATCTGACCGCTGTTCACTTCCCCAACTGTAAAGTCAGGTATCTGTTCAGAGCTGAGTTAACGTGAGGTGTACCTGGCTCGAACAAGTGACCCTTAGAGCAGGAGACGAGCGCTGTATCCATTCGGCCATTACTCTAGATATATACAGATATCAATAAATAATGATAATAAGGTTAGATATAGAACGATAGATTAAGAGAGAGAGAGAGAGAGAGAGAGAGAGAGAGAGAGAGAGAGAGAGCAGTGATTACAGTTCACAATTACTGTAAAAGCTCTTCTCTATTGCCTATAATCCCGTAGTGGGTCAGCCATTGTCCTCCCACAGCCCAGGAAATATTCGATACCTATAACTCAAGTTGGCAGCAAGAGGAGGAGGAGTTCAGTATAGCAGGAGTGTTAAAGGTGTCGAGAGGTACAGGCCTGGGTGTGTAGGTGTGTAGGTGGAGGGCGACCAGGACTCACAGGCCATGGCTATCAATTATTCATCGTCACATTAAGGGTAGGATAACCAGGCTCTCTGTATGTGTCTAATAATTACAGAGATAATTACTAAGGACGAGGAAGAGGGAGGAAAGAGGGAAAGAAATAGGTAAGGTAGATATGATGGAAAGATAAACAGAGTGGGAATGAGGGAGAGAAGGAGAGAGAGAGAGAGAGAGAGAGAGAGCTTACCCTGAATACATGGGTAGGACACATTACATCACAACCTCCTCACACCTGTGGACATTTAAAGCGCAGGGGTTGGTCATGTCACAGCTCCCATCCAACAAGATCTAGGAAAGTCTGTCAAAGAGTAAACGTGACTGAGAGAATCTAAGTGACCCATTTCAGGACTTCATAAACAATAACTGGACTTGAGGATACTTCGGTGATCCTCAAGAACCAAGAGAAGGATTTTAGTACGTTGAGGAATGTGAAGTTTGGACCATGTGTGTTGAATCAAGGTGGAGGAGCATGGTTGTAAAGATCAAGGTGGAGGAGCATGGTTGTAAAGATCAAGGTGGAGGAGCATGGTTGTAAAGGGACTTGGATTATTCTGAGGGATCGCTAAGTTACAGTGACCTCGGCAAAGTTTGTAATGATTCATCTTGTCCAAATTAAAGTTCTGTTTAGTTTCCTTCTTGTGGTTACTTCACTTTCATTCCCCTTAGGGTCTCTACTCCCACAAGACTTCATGTGTACTGTCAGGACCCTAGATCAAGTCATGGGTCTGATATCACCTGGCAACCATGAACTAAATTATCTCAACGTTTACATATATCAGGCAGGTACGACACTCAATAACGACTACCTTTTACATAAGCTCACCTCGTTAACTCACCTAATTGACTTTTCTTGATAAATGTTTACCTTTCGATGTTATATTCATCAGCGTAACGACCCTCTCCTATTTTACTATTAAACAGAACTATTACTGTAATGGTTTTATTGGTCTGGATGTTTGTTGTTTTGTTCTCTATGTATAAATGTATGTAGTTTATGTTCACTACAGCACCTCCGACTATGTGTTTCGCTGCTAGTGGTAGTGTAGTGAACAAGATGTGTTGGGTGTTTCAAGGCGTAATTTTTCTTCTTTTTTTTTTACAGACTGATCTTACGACTTCATGGTAAAAATGATTGGTTTTCAGCGTCTCCCGTTAACACATAGATAAATCGCCTTTGTGTTTCTAGTATTGTACACATTATGACAAACGTGATCTGGCAGACAATGTCAAGTAACACATAATTTCAACATCTAAAATTTCTTCGGGTAGGGAGTTCAACACTGCACTTACCTGGAGTATTAATGAGTTTAGTTATACACATTGAATGTTTATTAGCCATTACAGTCAGCATGAATTCCAGTTAAGTACAGCACACTATAATGTTAAAAGGATGGGTTCATTATTTATCAGACATACTCTATATTAAACAATAATTAATTTAGTGGGCTTTTATAACGTATTTTAAACTTTACGAGACCTCACCAATCAGAGGCTGGGTGACGTTCTGCCCGTATCCACAAGGGTGAGGGAAAGGTATTAAGTGGACGGAGAACTCAATAGAAAATGCTATATAACGTTGTAGTACTTTTAATGTAAACATAACCTAACCTAACCAAACTTAACTTACCAGACATTACAGATTTCTCCGGGTACTCCAGTTTCCTCCTGTACAAACACTGGACAATAAAGATCATAACAAATTAACAAAGAAGAGACTAACCGCCCGAATAGCTGTTAAGTGGTGACATGATAAATAAATGAAAAAGATAAATTCATAATACATGTACAGTCACAAGCCGTAATTTCTAGCTCACCCTGGCCGGAGGGAGAATTAAATCCAGCTGTCTTACTGAACGACGGGCGACGGCTCACCGTGGCCACACATGAACGAACACACAACCCAACACATCATGAGGCGTTCGATACTGGCTGGGTTTACACATAACCGCTGCTTTTTCACAAAACATAGTATTTTAATGAATAATAATATGAAAAACAGCCCATATTGGAAATTACTATGTTGACACTGTGGCGGAGATGAACCAGCTTCAGTAAGTGAAGCAAACTGTGGAACGTCGCCACAAACATGAGAGTAGAGTTGACGCCTGACATGGGGAGTCAAACAAATACCTGACGTGAAAATACTGAATGTTATTTGTTGTGTTAGTAATGTACAACTTTATTTTGGTTGTCATGGGAGACACTGGTGGTAAACATGCCGTTGTTGCTTCAAGGATGTAGTTAATAAAACTACCTGCAGAATTTACAGTTACCTGTAATAGTTGAATCATTTTCTTTTCAGGAGAATTAAGTTTAACTTTCTAGATTTAAATGGTCCTATCCTTGCTCTTTCCTTCACTCTACAGTATATCACCTATAATCTTGTACATACTTGTATATACACTTCTATATACATAATTGATGTCAAATATACACACAGCACTAAATAACAGGTGAATTAACCATAAATATGTTTTATGGAACATAAATACAACTTCCAAAATTACCCTCATGTGCCGCCTCACCGTGGCCTGACGAGCTATACGTACGGTATAGTTGTGTCGGGCCTCAGGTCAAGGCACACCCGGCTCGCAGCCTCAGGGTGGTCCCACCTTGCTTGGCCACTCGCACATGGCTGGTTCACAGCGGGCCCGTCTTTGGGAGGCCTCAGGGTAATTACCTTGCTTGGCCACTCGCTTCCTGGCCAGTCATGGCGGGCCCGTACTTGGGAGGCCTCAGGGTGGCCCACTCCTTGGCCAGCAGCAACCGCTTCTGCTTCGTTCATTGGATGTCTAATGGTAATCTTAGGAGCTTGTCATTAGGGATCCCAAGAACGGGGACAAACGAAGTAACATAACTTACCAAACGAGGGGCGAAGCTTCCCGTTTACGACGTGCAACCTAACTGAGCCGTAGCTCAGAAAGACCGCTGGATTCATCTCTCCCCCTGACCAGGGTGGGGTACAAAAAGGCTTGTGACTGTACAAGTCGACCAAAATATGGTCCCGGTTTGACCACTATCGAAACTTGTGTACAGTTCTAATGATGATACTGAATTCCCATGTTATTTTAGTGAACATCGTCTGGATAATTAGGATAAAAACATTGATAATAATAGAGGGTAAATTAACATATTTCTGAATAGCACCCACGTCTCCAGCCCCTCTACACCATCTTTTCCTGTGGGCGTCAAAACATACAGCACAGTAAATGTTGGCTTTCTGTCAGTCGCAGCGTTTATCGCCGCCATCGAATAACTCACCAGATTACTTTCATTTCGTTACTTCTCGGAGACGTTAAAGTGAAGTTGTGGTTGCTCATGTTTACCGACATTGTAATTAGTGCAGTAATATAGTCCGCTTCTCCAATATTCTGCCAAGTGCTCACTAAATTGTTCGAAACATTGAACTTATTCATTAAACTTTTTTATCATTAAGATCATTTCTTTTTGAGTGAACAAAAGCATATCCTGACACTTGCTATTGTTATATATCACTATATACTTTAATAACAACGTTCTTCACTATACAGTAACGTGTTTCTTAATTAGACAACCAGACCATTCGAACAAGTGAGAGGGAAGTGTTTGTACCAGAACTTCTGATTGGTCAACAAGTAATCAACTATTAATTGGCTGGGCCGATGACTATTACGTCTTGCCTTGTGTCTGTATAGTTCTCACCAGTTTACACAGATGGCTCCACCAACACGAGAGCACTTTAATTCTTTCTATATTTCGGCGCGGTCCCTTATGACATGTTTGTTTTAATCAGTTGACATGTCTGGTGGGAGGAGGAAATTAAACCTTAGGAAGAAATCATTAATAGTTTACCTGGGCCCAAGATGTGATATTCAGAGATAAAATAATGTAAACTTATCTCGGAAAACTTGTACCCTTTATATTTTACTATTCTCTAATATACCAGCGGTTCGTCGAGCATCTTTGATTCAGACTGACTAAAATATTTCATTCACACTTAGTTCCTCAGACTTGTGGTCTTAGTAACATGTGGTAAGCCTGACATTATAAGGCCTGCTTAGTCTGTGGTTCATATTGAATAATAATTTCAATCACAGTTTGAAGAGTAAAGTTTCATGAGTCTCTAGTAAAGGTAATTATTTCAAGGATAATTGCCCTAAGATTTATGATATAGGAAGACCTGTACATAGGATAACGTATATAGACCAAAAGATCCAAAACACATTTCATTACGTTTTGGAACTGTGCAGTCGTATCAGAAAAAACGATGATATCTAGTAACGTCAACTATCACCAAAGGGTCATTACACATGTAGTTAACTAGCTGTGTTTTGTTTTCGTCATGACTCACTGTTGTAATTGGCTAAAAGTTCGCGGGCTGTTTTCTCATTGGCTACGTCAACGTTTAGTTCATTATTTTGCCAATAGATGGAAGCTCTTGCAGGTTTTGTGTGACAATCGCGTTCCATAAGGCCTATTTTTGATACAAAATATTACGTATGACTTTGTGTGTCTGTTCAGATTTTCTCGGTGTTACTATTATTGTTTAGAGCAAAGGTTATATACAGATGACAATAAAGGTCCAGTTTGGTCACAGGATTTTTAAAGCTGGAAAACAAAGAGTTACCTTGACTACATTATCTTGGCTTCAAACATACCAAATTGTTTTCCCGTGTGTCGAGGATGGTGGTCACAGGCGCTCGTGTGTGGCTTTAGTGTTTAAAATTGCGTGTTTACTGCTTCGTAGACAGTGTCGCTACATACAAACAGATAGAATACTTATCAAAGAAAACTGAAACAATGTGGTATGTTATCATCAGACTGTGCTCGAATGTTTTACGGGTCCCTCAGCAAATGTTGACACGACTACAAACTGTTTTCTGATTCGCCAAAGGTATGTACTGTAATGTATCGCCTATGTTGTTTTGTTGGGTTATTAAGTGTTTGATTTACATATCTTTGATAGATCACCCAATGAATCACCTCGTTACAGTTTGTTTCACGATGTTTAATTACCCTAACATAACCGAGTATTTCCACCCCGAGTATTCCCCCCCACCATCGAGTATTTCCCCCTGACTATTTTCCCCCGACTATTTATCCCCGACTATTTTCCCCACGAGTATTTTCCCCCCGAGTATTTTCCCCCCGAGTATTTTCCCCCCGAGTATTTTCCCCCGATTATTTCCCCCCCGAGTATTTTCCCCCGATTATTTTCCCCCCGAGTATTTTCCCCAAATATTTTCCCCCAAGTATTTTCCACCGAGTTAATTCTCCCTATTTTTTCCCGTTAATAACAACAAACACCGCAGTCACACGCCGCCCGTTTCGACGCCATGTTATGTGTAACAGATGACAACGCAATGCACATCGATCGATCAACAAACTGCACACCTATACGATGTGTCTGTCTGTAATTTCTCCAAACGAACTTAATATTGACGTAAAATAATAATAATAACAATTAACTTCCATCCTAAGTAAAGTAGATAAGTAGTTTTGTTAGTTTGTTAGTACAGTGTGTCGCGAAATTAATACACATACAATATGATAAAAGGTCAAATGCAAATCCTATCTCTACTGTTATTAATTTATTTTTATTATGTTATCAAAAGTATTAAAAATCCTCTCATATAAATTTATAAAGTAGGTATTAATAAAGACTGGGATAATAAATATACAGGGTGTTTCAGTAATACATTTTATTGTTAATTCTGAGGGTGTACTTTTTAACGTGCTGTATACTGTCGAGGTGAGGTGAGGTTAGGTTAGGTGAGGTGGGGCAGGGTGGGGTGGGGTGGGGTTGGGTTAGGTTGTTATAGAAAATTTATGCTGTCGCCTTCCCCCTCCTCCCCTTGAAAATTCCAAGATCGCGCGTACCTTTAATTAGATTTCCTCCAGGTAATATACTTTGGGTTCAGGTAAAATATCAGTTCCACCTCAAAACTCTATTCAAAATCTGATTCAACAGTTTCACCTTTTGACCAGTAAACTGCCCAGGTGGAGAGGAAAGCTTGACCTCGGTGTTTAGTGATGGCTAAGCTTGATGCGGCTTGACATAGGAAACTGATTTGTATGCTGGTGTGAGAGCAGGGATGGATAAGCTTGGTGGGGTTAAGAGAGATAGGGGAACTTAGTGTGGGGGTGAAGGAAAGATAAGCTTGAGAAGGATATGCATGATCAGGGGTATAGGAAGGATAAAGCTTAGTGTAGGGACATGAGCAGGATAACCTTGATTTGGAATGGCAGAAGGATAAGCTTGGTGTAAGAGAGAAAGATGGATAAACTTAACGTGACTGGGTAAAGGATAAGCTTAGTGCAGGGTGAGATGGAGAATAAGCTTGAGATAGGGGGTAGAGAGGGAGAAGTGAGTGAGAGGGAGAAGTGAGTGAGTGAGTGAGAGGGAGAGGTAAGTGAGTGAGTGAGAGGGAGAGGTGAGGGAGAGGTGAGAGTGAGTGAGAGGGAGAGGTGAGTGAGAGGGAGGGAGAGGTGATTGAGAGGGAGAGATGAATGAGTGAGTGAGAGGGAGAGGTAAGTGAGTGAGTGAGAGGTGAATGAGAGGGAGAGGTGAAAGAGTGAGTGAGAGGGAGAGGTAAGTGAGAGGGAGAGAGAGATGAGTGAGAGGGAGAGGTGAATGAGTGAGTGAGTGAGTGAAAGGGAGAGGTGAATGAGTGAGTGAATGAGAGGGAGAGGTGAGTGAGAGGGAGAGGTAAGTGAGAGGGAGAGGTAAGTGAGAGGGAGAGGTAAGTGAGAGGGAGAGGTGTTGCAAAGATTGACATAATGATGAATAAGAGATGGCAGGGACTTTGTGTGGGGTCAGGGGGAGAGAGTTATTTGGTGTGGATTATGACGAGGCATGGAGAACTGGTTGAGAATTAAGATGAGGATATTGAGTCATTTTCTGGTGGCAGGTAGGGACCTAGTATGTGGTGTGGTGGTGGTGTGGTGGTGGTGGGACAAATTGTGTGGTGTTAGTGGTATGGTGGTGGTATGGTAGTGGAGTAAGACGCTGTTTTTTTTTAGTATATCAAGAACACAATACATATATGTAGTTTATATAAATGATCACCCTTACATATAGACCAGTTAAAAATACATAAAACACACATTACATACATATATTAATGAACCAATACACATATCACCAAGAATTCCGGTCTCTTTTTCTCTTATTAACTAAATCCAACTTATCATTCTACCAGTGAGCTTCCTATGGTCTCAGAATAGTGTGTACAGGTTCCCTCTAACAGTATATGGAGGATGTCCTTCTTGAATCGTTTTCTTGGATATATTCTTCTAAGGTAATACATCAAGTTGAGTTTTATCACATGATGGTCGTGGAGTATAATGGAGGGAAGTATTTGATATATGGTTAAGAGTGAGTGATGATGTAATGATATCTTGTCCAGACGTATAGGAGTTCATCTCTTGTGTCTGGTGGTGCGTAGGAAGCCGACCAGCCAGGAGCGTTGAGTTGGGTTGGGTTGGGTTCTGTTGGGTTGGGTTGGGTTGGGTTTAAAATCATAGGTTAGAGTCAGGTTCTACTCTGTGATATTTCCACTCGTAGACGATCCCTCTCAAGTTATAAGCTCGTGTGTGTGTGTGTGTGTGTTGGTCTGCCTAATTTTGTCCTATAATATATGTTAAAATTATCTGGCGTTCTAATCACGGCGATAATTTCACAGTGTAGTGTAATGAATGTATAAAATCCTTATATTTAATTATAATCTCACACTAGAATCTATACCTTTTAATGATAAATTTTAATCAGTGAATATTAAATTTTTTCATTAATACAATTATCTCTAGTTTAGACCTTCGATAAAAAAATCAGTGTTATACCCAAATGAATATTGAAGGAACTAGTTGAGGGAATATTAATTTCATCTCGTTTCCACCTAACCTAACCTAACCTAACCTAACCTAACCTAATCTAATCTAACCTAACCTAACCTTCCGGGTGATTAATTTTAGGTGTAACAAGCTAGGGAGGGCCAAACTTCAGGTGATCTTATTTAATTACTGATACGTATGTTTCTCAAGGTATGGATTGACAGTTTACTTCCTCACTGGTAATATAATGCAGCTGGGTATCAGAGAATGTACAGTTGTCATAATTCCCTGAACACTTGGTAATTACTGGCATGTTAATACTTGAGGATGATTAAGTGAAAAATATTGAAATTTTAGCATAATTTTCTCAGATTTGTTTTTCTCGGTAAAAACTTTGTAATCCAACTTTCCAAACTAGAGTCAATAGATTTGTGGTCTCCCCCCCCTCCTCTCCCCCTCCTCTCCCCCCTCCCCCCCCCAAAAAAAACTACTCCCACGTCTTATCTCTATTTTTATTTTTTCTGTGTTTTTTTTTATTTAGTGATCAAAAACAAAAAACCTCAACACAAACATTGATCCTTTGAAAACTTTGCTCTAGGTATGTATCAATTAAGTACAAACACAACAAAGACATCTGGTTGTTAAGTCACCTGTATCAGGACACTTTACAGTCAATGTTTACATCACGTTAGATAAGAAGTGACTCAGCGGTTTTAAGGAAGTCGAATGTCTAAGTATAAACACATAGGAGACGGTCGACTTCTCTATAATCTGACGTGAACTGATTCTTGCTGTATCATCTCGGTTATTGTGTATTATAAAAATGATTTATTCACTACATCGAGACTTGATTTATTGATTTTAATAAGGTTATGAAAAAAATAAAAATACAAACCTTTGACATATTTCAATTATAATTAGTCATGGACCATCGACTTGGACAAACATTAATTTTATTTTTTTTTCTCTTTTATTCCTATTTGGTTTTAACTCAAAATACCTTAATAATCCTCAAGCCCAAACATTATTCTCCTGATAAATGTAATATTCTCACGGTATATGGGCTACATAAGTTACACCGATTATGTAAATTGGAAAACTTACCTCCACCTCCCACGATAACAACTTCTTCCTATATCGATCATAACGAATAGGCATCGTACAGCCAGGATCGCCCCGTGAGTGTGGAATGTGTCACCAATAACACGCGTGAGTAGGGAATGAGTGAAGTTTTCTGCAAATGTTTACCGATGATTCCAGGCAGGTGCGTGTTAGGTCTCCGTGCTGGGTACAGTGTGAGGCTTACCGAAGACAGGTGGGATAGGTTAATGAAAGGATCACCTGAAGATCAGCCCCTCAGTTTATTTCATGTGATGATTAAATACTATAATGTTAACTAGACCTATCTTATCCTAAAACTTACCTAACCTAATGCTAACTAAACTAAGCTTAACTTAATCTAACCCAACTCCCCAGGAAGCATTAGGGTGTTCAATCATCTGCTGAAATAAACTAGGGGGGTTAATCTTCAGGTGATCCCAGAAGTTAATTAGCCAATAGCATTTACTTCTATCAATAACACTCTAAGTTTCCTGCTACTGTGTGTTTATCTGAGTCGTCACTAACTTTGCTCTGTAACTCGAGCTCTGAACTAATTGTAAGTTCAGTTGCTCAATTTCCTCAGGAGGGCGCAGTACGAAGCCAAGCAGTTGTAACAGTTCTAGTACATATAACCATCAGGGGAACCTTGTAAGAACACAGGTTTCACCCAGAGGTAATTAAGGACAGAATATTGTCGCCTCTCATCTGTTCAGTCATTAGCGGCCATCGGTCATTCGCCGGTCCGTCAACGATGATTTTGTCGCCTCTACTCCGACAGCAGCGGTGAGGTCCTATATTCTTGCTCAATATTATGCGTCTTGTCTTCAAGTATTCAGGACACTGCACAACGTCGTGTTACCTTGTGGTGTCTTTTGCTCTGAAGGCCTGGGCTAAATCTAGGTCACTAGGGTGAGCCTGGAAGCATACATAAGAGGTGGTGGAGAGGCTTAAGCTGGCTAGAGTGGGTGTGGTCATTTCAGGAAACGACACATGAGGGACAGGCTTCTTTCTTTCCTTTGAAATAACTTCGTCGTAGACTGGGGCGAGGAATCCCATTCACAACACAGGTTTAATATTTCCACACATATGATCAATATTGGTTCGGATACCTTTTCAGCAACCATTAGAAATTTAAAATGATTATAGATTCCAGGGTTGACTGGCGTGTGCCTCCCGTCGCTGCCGTCTTCACCAACACCTGCCTCGATGTTCTCTCTAAAATTATAAATCATCTCAACGTGTCAAAAATGTAAATATATTCGCAAATTCAGGTTAGATGAGGGAGGCCAATATTTTCTCTGCCCTCGACAAATTTTCTTGATGGCGACGTATGACAAACAACAGAGACTCACAGTGGATGATCTGCCACTTGCAGACTTCTTACATGTCCTTCACCATATTTTATAGCGGTATCTTTTTCGCGGGTTTACACAGGAGTAACATTTAACTTCTCTCATATGGGATTTGTTTTCAATTTTTCCCTTTGGGTTTTTTCTTTCATCATCTGGCCATTGTTAAAAAAGGATGTGATTTTCGGCATTACATCAACATTCACAACATACTAAAAAAACGTTCACAAGTAGTCTTAACATCTCAGCAACACTGCCAGAACACCTTGTGTACAGTGTTGTGTTGACTTATTGTCAACGTGTGAAGTAAAGTGGTCACTCAGCTCGTAAATCTCGGCACAGGTAAATTACTGGATCGCTCTTACCGATATTTTAGTGTGTTGAGTCACATTATCTGTATCCTCAAAATGAAAACGATGAATTCCAGATATGAACGTCTTGTTTTGTACACTAATGCTTGAAATGTCAACACAGCCGTTTTCTCAGTTGTTCGGGAGCTGGGTGAACAAATTCGGGAGCTGGGTGAAAAAATTCGGGCGTTACTTCCCACATGTGAATGAGCTTATTAAACTCATTTCCGAGGCCTCTCACACCAGTCGTAGGCATTAATGCTGCGTACGACTGGGTGAAAGATCTCGGAAACGCGTTTAATAAAGCCTATTCATGTGTGGGAGCTCCATGAATATATTACGAGTTGTAGAGTATTGAACTCATGGCTTAATATTTAAGTGATTTTCAAGTAAGCTCCTCTGTAACTATGCACCCCCCCCCCCCCCCCCCAGCAACTTCCCTTGGACCCTGTGGCAAAGCATCAGATCATGTGTCACAACCCTGTCCAAGCTTCCTGGTGCTGTCTGTGTGTGTGTCACTATAATAACTATTTCCACCACTAACACTATAACGGGAGTCGGCTCATATTCACCGAGACACCAGGACGACAATATTGACCTAAAGGCGTATATCTGAATGTCTCTCTCTGCTCGGTTCAATTTTCTGCTCATGTTTTCTTACGGGGATTCTTCTACGCTGGGGGTGTATCTACGTTGCCTGACACCACTATCTGATAAAGGAACACTGGTGCTATAAGCTGACATAGAAACTGAGAAATAGAGAAATCCAGTGAGATACCCACGCTTTTGTAAACCCCTGAATTGTTTAAAGGACCGCAGTTTGGTGTCAGAAATAAAAGCTGGCCACAAAATCCTCGCTACCACAGATCAATACCATCGGGCATTACAGCAACAGGTTTATAGTGAGATAAAAATACAAAGTTCACATAATAATAACCGAAACGAACCCTCGGTCACCAACACCTGTGAATGACCTGTACTGTTGTTTGGCTGCAAGAATTTCATTGCCTTAGTTTCCGTATCACTAGAGGCTAACATTACAGGGATAGGAGGAACGCCAACGTGAGGTTAGTTCTATCTTACAAGCCACACACGCGTTCCTTTACCTCAGAGTGAAGCGGAATACGTCCATGAGGACAATAAAAGTGAAGGAATCCTGGCAAGATCACCATTTTGTACCTGTAACACTCCCAAAGTCCCTGTTGCTATCTGACTCATCACTAAATAACATAACGATGATCTTCTGGTAGTCACGGTAGACCGTATCAGTTGCTTGATCAGATAAAGAAGAATAGGTAATGGCCGCGCAGGTCACCAGTCCTCACAAAGACGCTTCTATACATATATAAATTTCTGTCACAAGCACCGTGAATAGCTTGACGTGTACAGTAATATACCTCTTAGTAAAACTCAAATGGTACATCACCTTGAATATGTCCGGGCCAGAGTAACAATGTCTATAATATAACCAGGAAATTCGCTCTCTACACAGTAAGGGCTGGAGAAGGTGTCCGAGAAGCCGGCTCAGAGCTGGCCGTAATGTGAGCAATGTAACCTCCTCGCTTTCCTACCAGCCAGCCTCAGTAGAGCCGGCCATCTAGACCTTGTTTACCATTGGCCAGCCTCGGGATTTGCTCCTAACACATTACACCGTCCCACCAGGTGTATATAAGGAGTTGACCCAGCTGGCGGGTGTAGGCGAGGATTGTCATTGCTGCCAGCTGATGTGATGAGGTGAGGAAGCTCGTGTTGTGATTACCATCAATTTGTCTGATGGAAACCCTAGGACAAAATATCGTTGTCGTCGTGTACGTGTTGTTGTTCGCCCGAATCTCTACGAAGATGAACATATATCTTTGTCAAAGTAACTCATTTGTTACTGGTGTCCGAAAAAGAATATATTGCTGGGACATAATCCTCTGCTTCCTTTCTTCCACCCCTTGAGCAACACCTTCACTCATCTCTATCGTGGCACCAACTTGTTCGATCAGTTAGGAGATAATTTCATAAATAAATCTCTGAAAAAAAAAAACAAATCTTGATCGAAATTCTTACGTGTTTGTAAATTATTTTTTTTTTCAATAATTGGCCAAGTGAGTACAACTATAACTTACCCACGGAAATAACAACTCAAATGTGGGAGCTATATTGAGATTCTTCAAAACTTTACTCCTTATCCCATCACGTGGAAAAAACAAAACCAATACAATGAAACAAACACACGTGATCCTAAACCTCTGTATGGGGACCGTCAACCACACCGTCACATCCGACACCAGAATCTCGGAATAAAAATCCTCTATCTCTCACAGGATGTCTCGTATGGCGCCAAGTCTCCCTGATCAGGTCCTACCACTCTTATCATCCTACACAGATAACAGAACGCATCGAATACATGTACGGTCTCAGTGTAATATTTCCTCCATCTTTGTGTCCTAGGTTCACAGAGGTAGATGGACTCGTGTTTACATCCCTCTAACACTGTACCAAGATGGAGTCATAGTTTACCCACGAGATTTTAGCGTAATAACAACCTGGTTATTAAATCTCTCGTTCGGGTAAAATATCAAACGTAAGAATCTCTGAGAATGTGGAGGGTGGTAGTGGTGGTGGTCGGCGGGATATGAAAAACACGGCTGCTCAGGAATTATTCATCAGATGCGTTTAGGCCTATTTGGTGTCGTGTGAGGAGGGGAGGTGAGGGCACATTGTTGTCTCTCTCTCTCTCTCTCTCTCTCTCTCTCTCACGGTAATCAGGGATACTTCGTCTGATTTAATACAACTGAGTTTCTGCCACATAGAGATGACTTGTATGGAGCTGTCTCTATTAGCTCCGATTTTAGATAGCTCTATAGATGCAGCATTTACATTATATTCACTACATTATTAACATCATTTACATTATATTCCTTACATTATATTCTTTACATTATTTACATTATATTCCTTACATTATAATTTTTACAGTATTTACATTATACTCTTTACGTTATTTACAGCATTTACATTATATTTTGGTCATTCTTATTCAGTAAACTATGAAATTTGGTGTCAAGTTCAAGGGTTATATCAGTCATTCTTCCCAGTAACAACAAGAACATGGCTGGTTCTTCTCTCTAATGGAAAAGTTACCATCTCTTCGTGTCGCTTGTGATGTTAGATAAATCCATTGGTAGAAAAATACAGAAAGATAATTAACGTGAAGCTTAATAGTAAAGCTTGATAGTGAGATAGTGAAACTTGATTGTGTGATATTTTTAAACAACGTGTCACCAGATTATCAAATTTCGAGCTGTTTAAATGTAATGCTTCATGGTAGAGGCAGCGGCACACACTCGCCTCTGTTGTGACTATGTTCATTATTTAGTTTATTTGACAACAATGGCATTATGCACAATTAAAAAACTTTGTTATTTATTTCACGAGTGTTAAATTATGACTAATTTTTCAATAGGACAGGATATTAACGCCAAAGTGATGTGGGACGCAGTCATTATCATCTCTAGTACTTCGTTATTAATCGTATATTCGTTGTAGGTGTATAACGAAGGTTGGAGTAGTTAAAGATACACAGCCAGTCTTGGGGAACTTTACTTAGAATGTAAGGACTTGTTGATATAAAGCCAAACTTCTTCTCACTCTGCCGTAAGTAGGATCCTTCACCCACCTGGAGATGATCAGACGAGCCATAGAAGGTGAGGTAACAGTTTATCTCCCCACAGTATACACTAGTGACCTCCAGGAGTAACGTCAGCTTGTCTCTCCGTCTCCTCGCCTTCTTCCTTCGATGACAATAAACTAATGATTGATATCAAATACTTTTTTTTTCATTAGGTACCTGAGAGGAACTTTCATGGAGGAGATAAATAAGGAAATACATTCTGTCTAGTTTGTATATAAGTCAACAGTTCTCAAAGTCTTATGACAGGAGCGAGGGGGAGTAGAGGCAGGGAAGGAGGGACAGTGTTCAGCCCAAAACATGACACACACCATACATATCAAAATTACTAAGCAGTCTCCATATACACCAGTACAACTAATATTTACTGGCGGGGCTCGAACCCAGGACCAAGGAAAGTCAGGAGTCCAAGGTGATGATGACCACTCACATTGAGAGTAAGGAAACACACAGGAAACGCCTCACAAACATTAAAATAAGTGGAATTGTCCATCTGTGTGTATGTTGAGTAAGGACACAGTTCAATGTGACGGAAGCCGCATTTCACCTGGACAATATCTGACAGCAGCGTGTCGTGTGGTAGTGCAGGCCGGACACAACACCAGGCGTGACTTGAACTCACTATTGGCCTAGCAGGTATCGCTTGGGACCTGAATCTTGCAATCGTATATTGTAAACCAGATACAGTACAGGATATTGAATTTAATAATTTGAATATATTACCATAAACATAAAGTAAAAACTCGTAGGATAAAATCAGTCATCATTGCTTCTTATTAAGTTTCTTAATTTGTTTTGTTTAGAAATACTTTTAGTAAACTATAAAATGCTGTCTATGTTCTCACTCTGGTGGCACGATAGACTAGTAGTGACTTTGGGACAGTACAACACCAAGGCTCCATGTCTGTTTGTGAGATGTTTCCTCCTTCTTCTCTACGTTATTGTCAATATTTATCACAGCCTTCCACCGTGTCCACACAACCAATGTTTCACAGATATCCAAGGCTGTGGTGGTGTCGAGCCCCCCCCCCCCCCCTCGGCCCAGATCTGAACTAAAGTTACTATATTCTGTTTCGAAACTGAGGTCAGGTCTCTTGAGGACACCACCTTCAGGTTGATGGTCTGTGGTCATCTTCTTGGTCTTGTAGCTCCGTCAGGTAAACCCTTAACTAATTTCAGTCTTCCTTCGCCTGTAAGACTCTTCTCTCCCATCTAATTGCTGTATATCTTTTAATGTGTGAACCAGACGAGCGTTCAGATGGTTAATCATCAGGTAAATTAAGCTTAGGGGTTTAAGCTATAGTTAAAATAAGCGTTGGGGTTTAATCTTCAGGTGAAAAAAGCTTTGGGGGTTAATCATCAGGTAAGTTAAGCTTAGGGGTTTAAGCTATAGTTAAAATAAGCGTTGGGGTTTAATCTTCAGGTGACAGAAACTTTGGGGGCTAATATACAGGTGATTCTCAATTGACTGATAAATGTTTTAATATGGAAGTAACAATAAATCCTCGTACTGTAAAGACACCAAATAACTTACGGAGAGAGAGAGAGAGAGAGAGAGAGAGAGAGAGAGAGAGAGAGAGAGAGAGAGAGAGATGATAAATTAATTTGCTTTTCACGTCAAATAAGAGACGATCTTCCTGTTTCTACCACCTCTGATCACCTGTGGACTGAACCCTGGCCTTTGAACCCGAAATGAAAGCCATCATATTACGTTCACCTGACTTACATCTGTAATACGAGCATTAGGGATCATTGTCAATAGAATTTTGTATTATAGATGGTCGTATTATCAAGTCTTAAGAGCGTGGAGTGTCCCGTCTGTCGCACCTGACTGTAACCTCAAACACTTGTACCTGTAGTCAGTGTTTAGTTCACTATTTAAGTTTTATATCACCTGTTTTGGTTTTACAGCCTGTTAGATTTATAACTAATTCATGAGCTGTTCAGTCTGTTGAACTACGCTGTATTACGGTTTTTTTAATGGTTTATTGAAGCTTTGGTAACGAGAATTATAAGTGTTGATTTCTACATTTTGATGAATTACAAAATAAACCGAATCAGTGGTCCAATAATTCCCCTCAGGTGCTGCAGTCGAGTGAATAGTGTTCACTTCCTGTCCTAGGTCGCATCCAAGGCACTTCGAGTTCACTCAGCTGTACTTGGGTGCCTAACTTTACAGTCGGGGATGAGAAGGAGGTCGCGTGTAGTACTGGCCACACTGCCTCCTTGTGTACAGAAGGCTCACTATACAGTTTGCGTTATCCTAACTTCTCCTGGTGACGAGTCAGGTCTATGGAACCTATTTTCACGCCCTATGTAAAAGCACAAATGGGTCGTCAATCATTAACATATGACATTGTTATCTTCGTTGTCAGAGTGGAAAGTCAAAGTGGTCCCATAGTCATGATGACCCAAGTGTAGATACAGAACACAATACAGTCTAAGTCCTGAGATACTGTACGTAAGGATGAGGCGTCGTCGACAATGAACTCGGCCGCCACACCACACTTTTGACGGAGTAAATGCTGATAAGTTTATAACAAGTTCAAAACTCAGCCATAGTTCTAACCGTTGCTATGCAGTTAGATCTATTTGTCATACAATATTAGTGATTAAATACTGCAGTGGCCATAATATGAACTAGGGTGATGGTCCTCACCAGTGTTCAAATTTTCGACAGAATGACAACGACAGACACACTGAGCTCCCCGGGAGGTACTCCTACTGTACTATTGTTGACTGCTAACATGGAACAGCACTCAGCCTAGTTTCAAATAGACGAGCCTCCCGAGACAAGCATGAGGACCTCTGTAACAGGCACCGTCCTTGTGCCCGTCTCTGCCAATAATGTTTCCAAGTCGTTAACAATGGTGTGTGGATATTCGAGGAACTGCACACACACACTCTTCACTACTACGAACATGGAGGTGGTGGTCATCGGTGGCTGGTACATGTTAAAGTATACGATCATTGTTGATAAACAAAACTTGTCTCAATATAGAAGTAATAAAGAGGATGACACGTTCCTGTGACCTTGCCAAGTCATACAGAACAGAATGCAGCTTGAAGAGGAGGGAACCTTCCCATCCTCGCACACCTTACAATTAATAGTACAGTACGTTCGGAAAAAGTTCCTTTCCCAGTGACGTTACGGAATAGTTATTGTTTAGTTACAAAGGGTTTTAACACTTAAGGTCAAGTGTAGCCAACCAAAGTAACGGTGTCTGATTACCTCTACAGTACACTCGTTATATGCTGATTACTGTCAATACATCACGCGTCTGTGGGGTGATAGACATACAGGGACACTTTCTATATTTTTCCGAATATTTTTGACCTGTATTTAGAGGATTATATAGACAATCATAAAACAAATTATAAATGAAAAGACTCATCACCAGCCTAACCAAACCTAACCTAACCTAACCTAACCATACCTAACCAAACCTAACCAAACCTAACAATATTTTACCTTAAGTTAACTAATTATCATGAAGTTACAGATATAGAATAAGTCGAATCTATTTGGCAAAGTATCAGTTGCTTCTAAGGCTGAGCCGCTGTTATAGCAGGTGTGGAGCTTTGGTATGGCTGTTGTAGCAGGTGTGGAGCATTGGTTTGGTTGTTGGAGTAGCAGGTGTGGAGCATTAGTATGGCTGTTGTAGTAGGTGTGGAGCTTTGGTTTGGTTGTTGGAGTAGCAGGTGTGGAGCATTGGTTTGGTTGTTGGAGTAGCAGGTGTGGAGCATTAGTATGGCTGTTGTAGTAGGTGTGGAGCTTTGGTTTGGTTGTTGGAATAGCAGGTGTGGAGCATTGATCTGGCTGGTATAGCGGGTGTGGAGCATTGGGCTGGCTGTTAGAGTAGCAGGTGTGGAGCATTGGGCTGGCTGTTAGAGTAAGCATATATGTCATTATAATTTAACTGTTAGAGGAAGGACTTAAGATTCTTTAGCCTCTTAATGTAAAAATAAAATAGCGTCTTATTCACAAACGTAGAAAAAGAAATGGTGAAGAAATAGCGTCAGGACATGGCTGTAGAGATGACAGTGCTGTTTACTGTATATTCCTTAGACGAAAACATTTAATTCTGGTATATGTGAATCTCCGCCGTGAATGAGGTTGACAGTATAGGTCAGTGAGCAGTAATGATTCAGATACAGTATTTGGCCCGTGTGATTCAGCTGTAAGATATCAAGAAAGGAATTTGAGTTTTGTAGAAGTGTGTAGGGTGCTATAGGAGACTTTCTTTTGATAATGATTCTAATGTAGGTATGGTATAAGGTTGTAACTTAGTCGGTATAGAGTCTGTATATGGGTTAGGGCAGGGTTGTGACGTATAGAAATGAGGAGGGGGGAGGGGGGTTGTAGTAAGGGTCGGGTGGGTTACAGAGTACTGAGGTTGAGCTGTAACGGTGAAAGGTGTATTGTTACATGTATTAGTGTTGGAGTGTTGTTACAGTGGTTATGTAGTGTTAGAGAGCGTTGCTACAGAGATTATGTATCGCGGTTACAAGATGCTGAAATAATTATGGAGACGACTGGTAATTCACGTACAGGGTATATCAACTGTGTAAATGTTGTCGTGATGGGTGTAATCGAGCTGGTGTAGAGAGTGTTGGGCAGGAGTGTAAAAGAACTGGCGTATTGAGTGTTGGCCCCCACCAGTGTGAACTCCCTGGTGCCCAAAAATACCCTGGGTATTGGTGCCACTGTGCTCCCCACCTACCCATGCATGGGTCATCGTAGCCAACTCCAGCGCTCACGTTACATTAACTTAACCTGATTAACCGCTCTCTCGTAGTTACCCGTTAACGTCCAGCACTAAAATATAGGCAAGAGATCGTGGTTTAGGTGTTGAGATGAAATTAGATGTAGTGGCGTATAGTAATTCAAACTCTGATGTGGTCGCCTGGTGAGTAGTGGCAGCCCGGTCTGGTGCGCCTGCGCTGGTCTGTTCTGGCTGGGCGGCGCGCCCCCTGAACCATTTGGTGGCGCGCTGTGTGTGGAGGGAGACGTGTAGCTCCCGGCCCGTGACTGAGTGTGACAGTGGCAGACGTCATGACGAGAGCCAACCTCTGATCCCAAAACAGTTTCTTTTCCTCCTCTTCTGTGCCCAGTGTCTGTGTGGTGTGGTGATAGCCAGTACAACCGGCACCATGGTTGAACACAGAGCTAGCTGCTCTCCCCACTGGGGAATGCGTTTGTTAGGTCTGAGTGTATTAGTGCTTACTCTTTGCAGTCCAGTCTCTGCTGAAGGAAACGATACTGACGCGTTTGGAAAATGTCTCGACGGTCTCATTATTCCACTATGGTCACCCCAGGAAAACCTAACTACTGGCGACCGAGTGGCCCGAGCCATTGTCTACTTCGTGGCGATGGTGTGGCTCTTCATCGGTGTGTCCATCATCGCTGATCGTTTCATGGGTTCCATTGAAATGATTACTTCGCAAGAGAAGGAAGTGACAGTGAAAAAGGCAAACGGCGAGACGCAGATCATTGTAGTCCAAGTGTGGAATGAAACTGTGGCCAACCTCACGCTCATGGCCCTGGGCTCCTCTGCTCCTGAGATCCTGTTGTCCGTTGTTGAAATGTTCGCCACAAACTTCGAAGCCGGAGATCTCGGTCCTGGAACCATCGTCGGTTCCGCAGCCTTCAACTTGTTTGTCATCATTGGTATCTGCGTATATGTTATCCCTGATGGTGAGGTGAGATACATTAAGCATCTCCGCGTATTCTTTATCACTGCTTTCTTCTCCGTGTTCGCTTATATTTGGCTGTATCTTATCCTGGCTGAAATTTCCTACGGTATCGTGGAGTTCTGGGAAGCCTTCCTGACCTTCCTCTTCTTCCCCATTACTGTTGTTCTTGCCTACATCGCTGATCGCCGTCTTCTCTTCTACAAGTACTTGACAAAGGAATATCGTATGGGCAAGCGCGGTGTTATCATTGAAACTGAAGGCACCGATGTCGAGTTGGGAAAGAAGGAAGAAGGAGGACCCCTATTTGAAGAAAATGTAGACGAATCTGTCAAGGAGTTTGAGGAACATCGCAAGGAGTACATGGCTGTTATTCGTGAGCTGCGCCAGAAGCACCCCAACATTGCCATGGAAAACCTAGAATCTATGGCCCGCGAGGAAATTATTAACCGTGGCCCCAAGTCTCGTGCCTTCTACCGTATCCAGGCCACCAGGAAGCTGACTGGTGGTGGTAACATCATGAAGAAAGCGAGAGAGGAGGTTAAGGTAGAAAAGGAAGACGACACTGAAGAAAAGAAAGACGAGGACACCATCCGTATTTTCTTCGACCCTGGACACTACACCGTGATGGAGAACGTGGGTACTTTTGAAGTGACTGTAGTCCGTGAAGGAGGGGATCTCAACACCACTGTTCTTGTTGACTACAAGACTGAAGACGGCACAGCAAATGCTGGCGGCGATTACATAGGTGCCGAAGGTACTCTGGTCTTCCTGCCAGGTGAAACACAGAAAACCTTCAACCTGGAAGTCATCGACGACGAAGTTTTCGAGGAAGATGAACATTTCTACGTCCGTCTCTCCAACATGCGCCTGGGCTCTCCCGATGGTACAGCCGTGACTCATGCTGTCAACGGTGCTGCTGGTCAACCCAACAAGCCTGTCAAGATGGAACTGGCTGCTCCATACGTCGCCACTATTATGATTCTCGACGATGATCACGGTGGTATCTTCAACGTCAGCGAAAAGGACATAGAAATCGTGGAGTCTATTGGAACATACGAACTGAAGGTTGTGCGTTGGTCTGGTGCACGTGGCCGCGTCACTGTGCCTTACAAGACGGAAGACGGTACAGCCAAGGCCGGCAAGGACTACGAAGCAGCTGAAGGCGAACTTGTCTTCGAGAACAACGAGACTGAGTAAGTAGCAGAGTCCATCCCTTTTATCCTTCCACCTCTCATTCTGTAATAGTCCTTCCTCCAAGACGTTTCTGGTAGCAAATGACATTATTTCTAGTATCAGGTGAGCTAGTGAATGCACAGGTAAACCAGCTAATCAACGATAAGCTTTACCTGTTTCCCTAAATATTGTTAGTAACGTGAACTAAAACAAGACACACGACAAACTTGACAGAATTTATTGAAAAGTTTTATATTGTGAGCAAGATATGAATTGTCCTTTTGCATTTTGTTATATTGATGACCTGTGTTAACATTGGGACTTATTATCGCATTACTGACCATAAGTTCACTTTCAAAACAACTGTCATATCACACCATGTAATTTTTTTAAACGATTGAGATACTGGTAGAGCTGTAGTCATTGTTTCTACGAGATAAATTGTGATGCAACAGAGGCAGCCAGATGCATTCTCAGAGCCCTTCTCCCTCATCCTTGCAGTACTCTTGATATTATAACCATTTGTTTAAATATTCAGATAAATTAATATTCCATATAAAAGGTTCATACATCTGATGAGCGCTGGAGTAAAAAGCGATCTATTGTATTGATGATAACTGACTCGAGAATAACAAATTGAGGGACCAAATCTGATGGTTAAAAACGTTATCACCAGAAAGAGCGCCGGGCCGAGGAGAGATGAGGAAGTAGCGAGACAGTTATGTAAACATTCCAGCGCTGAGCCTAAAGTACAGTGGAAAGAAAATATAACAGGTTTTCTTTCCACTGTACTTAGTTCGCTTATTTCTTTAGTCTTTAGGCGAGAGTTGAGGAGAAGATAATTCCAATTAATAACTCAGGTGGTGTTGTGTACTGAGCAGTAAGTCAAGTGTTGTGTTTGGTTAATAGAAAGTTGGTTTTGTTTCGATTCGTAGTAATAAAAAGAAATCTTCATCGTTTTGGATCGAGATAATGTTTGTATTTTTTATTTATTTTAGTATATCTCCAAGTTCTTGTCCCTGAAAAAGATGATTAAGGCCAGGTGTCCAGAAGTCGAGACTCAAACTGTAGTGTGTCCCCCAGGTAGAATTGCTGTACCTCCTCCCAATCATTTTTTTTTTTATTAGAATTAACAAAAATCATAACAGGTTGAACACTCTCACATGACACAAAGTTCAACTAGAATTTTATATTACTGTACAATATAGGAATTTTTACCTGCATCAATAGTTCAGTATTGGAGGTAGACGCAACACAGAATTTCTTACAGATATTACTAATAATATTAAGAAATGGTGATTACTTAACGAGTTTTTTTTTTTGAGAACTTGTTGGACATCTGAAGGTTAGTTATAGCAGAAGTACACTTGATAAGGAAGATTTGACTCTATACTTCTCTGTTATTTCTCTATATTACGAGTCAGTATTGGTATATAGCTTTCAGATTATGGCTATATTATTCTCCCACTGATCATGTACATTACTAGCCAATGTTACTCTACTTCCCGTCACTCTCTCCACCACTAACACAGGTCGCCCTTATTGCCTCTGCTCATCACGTATTCTCCCTTACACTCTCTCCCTCATCACTAGCACCTCTTCCATGTTCATCACCTCGACTTCTGCTTTGTTTCATCACTTCTCTTATCTGTCTCATAAACTCTCCTATACTTGAGCTCAGTATCAAACGCTACTACTACTATGGCTGCTGAAAGTCTGTCCGTAGTAAACAATACTTTGAGTGGCCGTAATTTATCATGCACGCAAAAACTAAACTCTTGAGTGAAGGAGTGACGCGCCTGGGGGTTGTGTTCTATAGTTCCTCTCTGGGTAGTAGCTGGCATGCTGGCGGCTCTCTGCGGAGACTCACCGTGACCCAGATACTCTTGAGCTTCACACTTACTGGGATAAATGGTGTTTTTCGCTCCCTAGGCTAATGGGATCCTAACACCCCCCCCCCCCCCCCCAGGGATGGTGACCTTACCCCCCCCCCCCCACCCCCGGGCTAGCAGAGAGAGAGAGAGTCTCAGATGGAACACGTGAGAGACAGCGTGGCGGGTTAGTAGTGTGGTGTGGTCGATACTAAGCCTCAGGAGTCAGGGATAGTTGGTACACTTCGGGAACAAAATAACAGTAATCTGCGTTAGTAGTTAAGGTTACCAGTTAATGTTTATTGGTTTAGCATCATCACAATCTTACACGTGGAATAATTTTGTTGAAATATGAAAAAATGAGGTAAATGAGAGAGAGAGAGAGAGAGAGAGAGAGAGAGAGAGAGTATCAGGAGGAAGCCCCAGACACCATTGACAAGCTATTATTTGTGAAGAGGCTAGGGAAGGGAGGGGTAACATGACCCTAACACACACACCGTTAAGGGGAAGAAGAGGGAACTGAGCTCTCTTAGTGAGAGCAGGAACAGTGGAATAGAATTTTATAAAAGGTGTTGAAATTGGTTGATTCTCGTATAACTGAAAATGATGAAGATAAGTTGAGAGAGAGATAAGAAAGATACAAGTGGGGAATAAAATGATGAATAAGGATGAATCAAAAAGCAGGACGGTGGGGAAAAAGGGAAACAAAATATTAAAGGACGAGGGTATAAGAGAGAGCCATTATTATTTTGTTGTCTATAAGGGACCGATGGCAGCCACTTTACCCTCTCAGTGGCCTTCTTGACCTGCAGAAAGTGAGACTCATCAAAACTTATTCTTCTCCACCTAACCTATAATAGGGCACGCCCCCCCCTTCTCTCTCTCTCTCTCTCTCTCTCTCTCTCTCTCTCTCTCTCTGGCTAACTGGTACTGGGATTGTCTGCGTGGCACATTGTTTGTCTAAAAGGTACAGAGTGTCTTGTGTGGTATAGAGATAGTATTTGTCTGTGTGGTACTGTGCTCTTACGGGTGCTGGGTGCCACCCTCTCTCTCTCCCGGGTGCTGGGTGCCACCCTCTCTCTCTCCCGGGTGCTGGGTGCCAACCTCTCTCTCTCCCGGGTGTTGGGTGCCACCCTCTCTCTCTCCCGGGTACTGGGTGCCACCTTCTCTCTCTCCCGGGTGCTGGGTGCCACCCTCTCTCTCTCCCGGGTGCTGGGTGCCACCATCTCTCTCTCTGGTGCTGGGTTCCACCCTCTCTCTCTCCCGGGTGCTGGGTGCCACCATCTCTCTCCCGGGTGCCACCCTCTCTCTCCCGGGTGCTGGGTGCCACCATCTCTCCCGGGTGCTGGGTGCCACCCTCTCTCTCCCGGGTGCTGGGTGCCACCATCTCTTCCGGGTGCCACCCTCTCTCTCGGGTGCTGGGTGCCACCCTCTCTCTCTCCCGGGTGCTGGGTGCCACCATCTCTCTCTCGGGTGCTGGGTGCCACCCTCTCTCTCTCCCGGGTACTGGGTGCCACCCTCTCTCGGGTGCTGGGTGCCACCATCTCTCCCGGGTGCTGGGTGCCAACCCTCTCTCTCTCGGGTGCTGGGTGCCACCATCTCTCTCCCGGGTGCCACCCTCTCTCTCCCGGGTGCTGGGTGCCACCCTCTCTCCCCCGGGTGCTGACCGTCACCCTCTCTCTCCCGGGTGCTGGGTACCACCATCTCTCTCCCGGGTGCCACCCTCTCTCTCGGGTGCTGGGTGCCACCATCTCTCTCCCGGGTGCCACCCTCTCTCTCCCGGGTGCTGGGTGCCACCCTCTCTCCCCCGGGTGCTGACCGTCACCCTCTCTCTCCCGGGTGCTGGGTGCCACCATCTCTCTCCCGGGTGCCACCCTCTCTCTCCCGGGTGCTGGGTGCCACCCTCTCTCTCCCGGGTGCTGGGTGCCTCCCTCTCTCTCCCGGGTGCTGACCGTCACCCTCTCTCTCTCCCGGGTGCTGGGTGCCACCATCTCTCTCCCGGGTACCACCCTCTCTCTCGGGTGCTGGGTGCCACCATCTCTCCCGGGTACCACCCTCTCTCCCGGGTGCTGGGTGCCACCCTCTCTCTCCCGGGTGCTGGGTGCCTCCCTCTCTCTCCCGGGTGCTGACCGTCACCCTCTCTCTCTCCCGGGTGCTGGGTGCCACCATCTCTCTCCCGGGTACCACCCTCTCTCTCCCGGGTGCTGGGTGCCACCATCTCTCTCCCGGGTACCACCCTCTCTCTCGGGTGCTGGGTGCCACCATCTCTCCCGGGTACCACCCTCTCTCTCGGGTGCTGGGTGCCACCATCTCTCCCGGGTACCACCCTCTCTCTCGGGTGCTGGGTGCCACCATCTCTCTCCCGGGTGCCACCCTCTCTCTCCCGGGTGCTGGGTGCCACTCTCTCTCTCCCGGGTGCTGGGTGCCACCCTCTCTCTCCCGGGTGCTGGGTGCCACCATCTCTCTCCCGGGTACCACCCTCTCTCTCTGGTGCTGGGTGCCACCATCTCTCTCCCGGGTACCTCCCTCTCTCTCCCGGGTGCTGGCCGTCACCCTCTCTCTCTCCCGGGTACTGAGTGCCACCCTCTCTCTCCCGGGTGCTGGGTGCCACCCTCTCTCTCCCGGGTGCTGGCCGTCACCCTCTCTCTCTCCCGGGTGCCACCCTCTCTCTCCCGGGTGCCACCCTCTCTCTCCCGGGTGCTGGCCGTCACCCTCTCTCTCATCTCTTCACGAATAATAGTTTCCCGATGACATCCGCTCTCCCCCTCCCTTCTTGAATTAACGATGCCTGGTTGCATTTTGTCTCTTCATTCTATAATCCTGTTTTCTATAACAAAACCTTAAGTTTTCTTCCTTTTGTATGACTATTCATGAGTGTCCGAGGGATACACACACACACACACACACACACACACAGTTTATAGTATACATGCTATTAATTGCTATTGTATTAATTAGAGGTCTCCCTGGCCTCAGCAACTCCTCACAATTAATGGTCCCTTGATCAATGCATGTAACCAGTGGACACAGCCTACCACCCCAGACCACCACCTGTGTATACACCTACTGTACCTATCTGTCTCCTTAGCTCTTGTCTGAAGTCGTTTATGGTGTGTACATATGTGTGTTTACCAGATAGGTTTAATCTCAGGAGTGTGTGTACTTCTTACCAGAGGCAGACTGGTCCAGGCAAGGTGTAGGGGCTATATCTGGCAATACTGACGATATTCCTCCAAGAATTTAATACAGAGGAACTGATGAAATTCAGATACATAAACTTGCTGCTACACTATATACTGAAGGGCAGATACTATCCCCAGTTATGATAAGCACTGAAGGTCATTAGAATAAATCTTTGCTGACTTACGTTATCGACAAATACATTACGAAAGAAGATCAGTAAAAGTGTTGAAATTTATCATCAGCTTTAAGGAGGATAAAAAAAAAAGCGGCTCTGAATCTTCACTTGATAGAGAAAGTGTTGGTTAGGTGCACCATAGTATAACTCTCCCCACTATAGATTAGCCTCGGCACTTATCACTTTGACGGAAAATCGGTATAAAGTGTTGAGCATCTTATCGAACCAGTGGACCCTTTCCCTCACACTGTTCTCCTCGCTATTGTCCAAACGTGGCGGTGATGTGCATAAAACACCTGACTATTCACGTATTAAGAGATATTGTGGCCACTAATGATTCACGTGACCTGGAGTATGTTGTGGTCACTAATGATTCACGTTACTTAGGGTATGTTGTGGCCACTAATGATTCACGTGACCTGGAGTATGTTGTGGCCACTAATGATTCACGTGACCTGGAGTATGTTGTGGTCACTAATGATTCACGTTACTTAGGGTATGTTGTGGCCACTAATGATTCACGTGACCTGGAGTATGTTGTGGCCACTAATGATTCACGTGACCTGGAGTATGTTGTGGTCACTAATGATTCACGTTACTTAGGGTATGTTGTGGCCACTAATGATTCACGTGACCTGGAGTATGTTGTGGCCACTAATGATTCACGTTACTTAGGGTATGTTGTGGCCACTAATGATTCACGTGACCTGGAGTATGTTGTGGCCACTAATGATTCACGTTACTTTAGGTATGTTGTGGCCACTAATGATTCACGTGACCTGGAGTATGTTGTGGCCACTAATGATTCACGTTACTTTAGGTATGTTGTGGCCACTAATGATTCACGTTACCTGGATTATGTTGTGGCCACAGTATTGTCGTGAAATTGTGGTTTATCTTCTGGTGCCTTGAAATGGAAAACGTTCTACTGCTTACATTCTGAAACATCACAACAAGCACATACTAAATACCTGTTGTAGTTTCTACCTTATGAAACATCTTTATCGAATTTACAAGTTACGAAATAGATCTATACCCGTGTAAGAAAACTAGATCAATATAACGAGTGTCCGTGAGAATACGCTAAAGTTTACAAGGAAGAACATTAATCTTTCTTAACTTTTGACTGTCTCTCAATAATGTTAGCACAAGACCTTGGTAAAGACCCGTCCAATAGGCCGTTCCGTAGAGTCTATCTCATCCCAGTCATCGTTGTATACCTCTGATGCCAATCCACTAATGCACTTCATTGATTTTGCATGTTTACGACCCAAGCTTATCCCCTGGGGAAAGGCAAGGGCTTACCGCAGCACTTTATTACTGTGGGGCGATGAAGGGTAGCCAGTGTTGTATGGGGGAGAGAGAGGGTGACAAGTGAAGGGGAAAGGGAAGAGGGAGGGTGGCTGAGAGTGACATGTAGAGAAGTAGAGGAGGAGGATAATGCTGGTACACGGAGAGGTTGTGTGTGGGGGCGGGCTAGGAGAACAGGATGCAGTGTGTGTGTGTGTGTGTGTAATAGGATGGAAGGGCAGCCTGTGGTGTAATGGTCAGCATCCTCGCCTTGCAAGCACGATGAAACTATGGGCAAGTTTCTTCACGCCATTTGCCTCTGTCTACCCAGCAGTAATTGGGGACCTGGATGTTGATCGATTTGCGTATCGTATTCCGGCGTAATGGTTAGCCAGTGCAGTTGGCGAGTTGTCCGGTCTTGTCGGACTCTTCCTTGACACTGGGTCATGCAACTCGTTAACTTAGGGTGTGGTTGTTGTGTTGGCGACAGCATCTACACCCTAAACACGCCTAGGTGGCCCTTAGGCCGGCCATCCTCGTTACACGAGGTGCAACCATTATAATAGGATGGAAAAATAACAGGTGTAGATTATAGGACCCTCTCCTTGCTAGCGTAGATTACACAGTAGTTATCTTAAGGAGTTATGAAGGACCCCCTGGTTAGCGTTGATTATATTAAGTAATGTAAACAGGTTGTGTTTACTCAGGGGTGACACTTGTGTGGTCAGTGCGCAGAGGTTGGACGGGAAAGTGGACTTAAGTGAAGACAGAGACGGGAAAGTGGACAGTAGTTCAATGAAAGAATGCTAGACGGGGATCCTAGATGGCGACTCAGTACAGTAAACAGAAATTAGATGAAAACCAGAATAGAGAGATGGAAAGTGAACATAAAGCACTGGTCAGAGAGGTGAACAATGGTGAGCTGGAAGTCGGAGTTTAAAATAATAATGGAGAAATTTGTTAAGTTATGAAGGGAAGTGACACCTGTAGGATAGGCTTACCGTACAGCGGAAACAGTCTTGAAATAAAACTTGTATTACAAAACACAGGTTAATGAGGTGAAAGATAAATAAGATAAAGGAAAGAGAGATAGGAGGGAAGGCAACTGACAGAACGGATGGAAAGGGTAGGAAGAAGTGATATGATGATTTTGAGTAAAGAAAACAGGTTGACAAAGAGATTGACTGAAGGTTGTTTGAAGGTTAGTGGAAGACTGAATGTATGTTCCTGGCAGACTACGAGAGGGAAGTGGGTGGATGGTTCTTTGAGGTCCTCCTTTGTGGTCAAGAATTGAAGAGCAAGATGAGAGAAGCTTTGTGGGTTATCGACGCAGAAACAACTTTTCATGAATTGTCTAGGTGAGGGTCTCGGGGAAGAGCGTGACATTAGGAGACAATGATAAATTCTAGACCAAAACAGATCTTACTACTAAACTTAAGACTGTCACTGAAGAAGGTCTGAGTGTAATCAATTTTAACGTATCGTATCGGGGTCTGTGTTAAGGGCCTGTTTTAACATAGTGAGTTAAATGTAAACGACATTAACATCGGGTGGAATATAACGAGAAAGACTTCGATTACATAATTAACCTCTACCAATGAATTTCTTCCCTTTTGAGTATATATGAATATAAATCTGGACACACACACACACACACACACACATACACACACATACACACACACACACACACACACACACACACACACCATTCTGATTTATTCTAGTGTAATAAATTTCTCTCTCTGGGAACTGGTCATCTTAACTGCGTAGGTAAATCAGCTTCCATAAGGCTATAATTCTTGTTAATGTTATACGTTTATGTGAGTGAGACTACAATCATAATAGGAAATTTGGTATGAAAAAAGTTATAGTTTTCTTCTGTTTGTTATTGAGTCCAATACATTACATAGATTATATACGGAATGAGTGTATTCTTAGGTTATAATGAAATGTGTGTGTGTGTGTGTGTGTGTGTGTGTGTGTGGGTAGTCATACGCTAAATGCTCCAATTATACATTTGTAACCCTTATCAATATCATTTCCTTATGAACTTATTCTTCAAAGTCGTAATTCTGTTCTTTAGTCCAGTAAGTGTCCTTTGTGTCACAGATGCATGAATTAATCTTCTTATTACTTCAGTCTCATTTGCATGTTGATAATATCGTATTGTTATCATCAAAGTGTGTGTTGTCTTCTAACTCAACGGCAAGTTTACTTAACCTGTTTTCTCACTGGTGGACGCCCTCAACCACCTCACTGGGCCTCAAGTTCCTTCATAATTCAGAAGATTAATACAGCCTGTGTGTGGGGTTAATCTACAGCCCTACACTCTCGAAGATCACCTTTGTATACAGCCACCCTTCCCTTCCCTTCCCTTCCCTTCCCTCCCCTCCCCTTCCCTTCCCTAAAGAGACGATGCTAATATCTCCCCCCAGCACCTTTACATTTCTCCTGCGTCGATCATCGTATTATTGCTTCAAGTTAACGTGTATCTTCTTTTATATTATGCACTTGTCATCTCAGTTCCCAAACATACATTTAGGCGACAGGAAAGTAATTTGACCAAGAATTGTCAACAAAGTCACCATATACCTCCAGTAGGTTTCCTTTCACCAGATAATGACAAAGTTGAAGTCACCAGGATTTGTGTTGTGTTGTGCATATGGACGAGTGTGTGGGCTGAGGTCGAGAGATTAAAGTTACCATTATATACAGTATATTTCCTCAAGTTTTAAAATCTCATTGTAAATCCCTCGATAGCGTAGAAGACTGTAAGCTCCCACAACATCCCCAAGCGAGGTGTTCTTTGTGCTTGTAATCGGTATTGTACAGAGACTCGCCACTCCACCAATATTTCTATAGCGAAGAGAAAAGAGTGGGTCCATCCTCGTCTCTGAGCGGCATCATCCAGTGTAAGGGACATTTTCTTCCCTCTCTCGTCCTTACCTCATATTCATTTCATGACTTCGTGTGCTTAGACGACTCAGGACCTGGATGTGGTTAAAACTGTTCACTAAGATTGTTTTTATTTTGAGATGTAGAATTGAGGGAACCAGAGCCGGAGTGTCAGGGTGGTGCTTGGTCTTCTGTCCTCAGCTGCTGTTATTTATGGGGTAATTAGATAAAAAAAAGTTTGTCCTAGGATGTGGGACCTAGGGAATGTTGCTCAGTGTAGATAGTTTATTATTAACCCATGCTGTTGAAGTAAAGACAACAAATAAATAAACACTGGTCAGGGTCTCATGACGGTGTTAAGTCAGGTGTTATCAGGTACACACAACACTTTTAACAATTCACCAGATATGTTCAGTACTTGTAGGTCATGTTGTGCGGTCATAAAAATGGCGACAGGAAAGTTTGAGCGTAAGGAACTCTGGGACACGTGTTGTTCTTCCTCGGCTACCACTGCGGCACCAGATGTCAGCACAGCACATCGTATAGGTCCATGAACTGCCTGGTGGCCAACACAACTCTTGAGTAGAATGTGTGAGGCCATGTTCGCCATGTGTCTGCTACTTTTTCACACCCTGCCCTCTACCCCAGGGGCCACTATCAAACTACCTAACTTCAGCTGAATGACCCCAACTTGTCTAGACAGCAGCTTTGATCAGCGGAAACGGAGGGTATAAACTTTGGTTATTATCTGGTTCCCTGCGAGGTCAGCCCTCCTTCTTCCAATCTGGAGTGAGTCCCAAGCAGCAGGGGCAGTAAACCTATGTTCCTCAAGGATAAGATCTAGACGGTGCAAGCCGAGCACGTCGCCTTTACCACCAATGGGTTCAGCTGGAGAACGATCATCCATATTACAGCACGGTATATTACAGAGTATTCTGTTGTACTCGTATAATTCAGATATATTGATTGATAATTTTTTATCGTAACATTATTGCTCACATGTGTTGAATAATGACCATGCTTGTGAGAAGTTAACATTATGCGTGTAAATCAACTTGTGTTTGACGAAGAACTTTTGTTTTACTTATGAAGTGAAAAGGTCAGTCAAGGACGGAGATACAAGCCAGGCCTTTCTACCCTGTTGCTGTGAAGACCTGTGGCGGGAGGCTGGTTCTGGTTGCTTACATAATCCTATAACACATGGGACTGTCTCTCTCTCGCCCCCATCTTTGTTTATGTAAATACGAACAACACTACTACACATACAATCTACTGTATACTGAAATGAGATAATTAATATGAATAACTTAGCATCACTGTAAATAACTGTTATTTCCACGATGTCGCGTCTCAACCACAGAATATCAACAATTAAATGCGTACTAGACAGTATATAACAAACACTGTCATTTAACACCCATCAACACAGAAGCTACACACCGCACACTATCCTGAGTAACAATATGTCAAGTGAGACCCACACCACTACCCCGGGTGATCCAGTGTGAGTACAAGAATGTAGATTTCATTTTCCTGTCACTAATATGTCACTGATAGATCATTGTGTCCCTGCAAGAGATGTGGAGCCGAGCGACGTGTCCCTCACCAACCCTCTTCATCTTTAAGAATCCTCCTGAAGAGTTAAATATTTACATATACCCTTTCGTTTACCTCAATATATCGGTACATTGTTTTGTTCGTCTATAACGAGTTAATAATATGGGTAACCTTAACCTCTCACTCACGTTCCCGATATTGACAAAACAAAAATAGGTCTTGTTTTTTTATTGATATTTTTATTTTTTTTATTATATGAATCAATAAATACCAATGTTATTATTCGAAGTCCTATTTCACATTGATGATTGAATATACTAACGCTAGAATGGGGGTGGGTGGGGGGGGGGGGGGGGTAGGTATCTTCCAATCTTTCACTTCCAATCGTCTTAATGTGTCTGTCACCCTGGTCAGTTCTCTTAGTTTTCGTTGACTCCTTTTCATATTTCTCTACTGCTTGTCAATGCTTCTAGACTATCTTCACTAATAGACTATCTCCTTTAATAGACTATCTCCACTAATAGACTATCTCCACTAATATACTATCTCCACTAATATACTATCTCCACTAATAGACTATCTCCACTAATAGACTATCCCCACATATTCCACCTAATCATGTCATATATGTAAGGTTTTAGTCTGCCTTGTTTTTCTTTTACAACCAGAGTCATTGTTCCATTTCCTTACAAAATTTTAGTGCCGACTTTAATACTCCGGTAGCAAGGCAGAGGTGCTGCTCCCTGTGGTAATCAAAGACCTTCCCAGTATGATAATTTTTCTCACTCCATACATTTTTTCCTCTCTTCATACATTTTTTCCTGTCTTCATACATTTTTTCCTCTCTTCATACATTTTTCCTCTCTTCATACATTTTTTCCTCTCTTCATACATTTTTTCCTCTTCATACATTTTTTCCTCTCCATAAATTTTTTCCTCTCTTCATACATTTTCTCATTACACATGTTTCATTTTCCTCATCTACTCCGTGGTTCACTGCATCACTCGTTGGTTCATTAGCTAGCGTGTCCACTGGTAGTCAGTTATCTGTAAAAAACATCTCCCCCACTTTTATTTTCTCTCCATTTAGACTTATCCTTCATTTCTCCTTATCTCTCTTCAATATTTAGTTTATTACTTTTTCACATTAACTTCCTCATATTTCGCACACTTTTCAAATTAATTCATATTTATTCATTAATCATCTGTAAACAACACCCGATCATCTTTGTATTTGCATTCTATAACACTATTCACCAAACACCAAAGTCTCATCCCCATTACGATTACTTTGACCTTATTTATTACCGTATTGATGAAACTATTCCACCTCTTGACCTAACATTACTTTCCCAAGGAGCCAGTTTCCCTCTTGGCAAAACGTTATTACATAAAACTCTAGAAAGTTTTCAAAAAGTTTCCCATTTATCCTAGATATGTTTATAACTTTTCTATCGACTTTTATCTCACCACTACCATGATATATGACACTACCATGATATATGACACCACCATGATATATGACACCACCATGATATATGACACCACCATGATATATGACACCGCCATGATATATGACACCACCATGATATATGACACCACCATGATATATGACACCACCATGATATATGACACCACCATGATATATGACACCACCATGATATATGACACCGCCATGATATATGACACCACCATGATATATGACACCACCATGATATATGTTTTCTATAATTATTCTCATAATATTTACAGTTCCATTCATAAGCTGTACCCACCTTCCCACCTTTCCCACCTTCCATAAACACAGTAATTCACTCTTGGTACCTTATTATTCTTAGGCCTTATTTACAGCCTATCACACCTCCTTCTAACTTATTATCTTTTCCGTTTAACCTTAATGCTTCTCATTCCTCCACGTCCCGAACACGATATTCTGCCTCTTTCTCTCGTCTGTTAAATGTAGCAGTTACTCAAAACAACTCTCTCTCTCTCTCTCTCTCTCTCTCTCTCTCTCTCTCTCTCTCTCTCTCTCTCTCTCTCGTTTCTTCTTTATTCACATTTAGTTCTTTCTTTCTTTCTTTCTTTCTTTCTCTACTATAATATTCGTTCTGTTGGTTTTCTCACTTTGTTCATTGTGTTCCCTTTAAAACATTGTTGTAGCCATTTTCCCCCTTCCTTCATCCGTTCATCCTTTTCGTTTTTTTTTTCCACTATTCTTTTTATAATTTTTCCCTTTTTAATACCCTGTACTGCTCTTTTTTCCCCCCATTACTTCCTCTTTCCTCCATCACTTCCTCTTTCCTCTTACATTCTTATGGCCTATTCGTGACACCCATCCTCAAGTCACTACACCCATTCCTCTCCCCTCCACCCCGCGAGCATCACAGTATCCTTGCTTCACTACACCCACCTGGCCTGGCTAAAACTCACTATAGACCTCAGTGGATGTGTTCGGTCTAATAAGAGTGTATTGGTCACAGGCTCTGAGGCTTGTGTTTATACCGAGGTGATTACTCTACCGCGCTCATATCATCCGCCTTACTGAAGGGAATTAATTGTTTTTTCTTTTGTTGGGTTAAAGGATATGGTTCATATTTCACCTAGGTGTGTGTGTGTGTATGTGTGTGTGTGTGTGTGTGTACGTGGAGTGTGTACCTACATGTGTGTCAAGCAGCGTATATAATTTTCAAATACTTTATAATTTAGAACAATATTGTGGTGTTGACTCAAAATTATTACAGCATTTTAATTTGTGTTGTGGAAACAGTCAACAGATCACACACTCCGCTTGTTTGTATGGTGATGATTCAGGTAAATGTTATATACTTCGTTAATACTGAGGGACTTAGTAGGATGTGAAATCTGTCAGTAATAGTTCATATATTCCTGAGTCCGTTTACTGCCATGATATCGGATATTTACCACCATGATATCGGATACTGACCACCATGATATCGGATATTTACCCCCATGATATCGGATACTTACCATTATGATATCGGGCATTTACCACCATGATATCGGATATTTACCCCCATGATATCGGATACTTACCATTATGATATCGGGCACTTACCACTATAATATCAGACACTTCCCACTGTGATACAGGACACTTACCTGAAATTCAATCGTTTACAGACGTCGTTAGTTACTCACTGCTTCCTTTTCTTCTTAACTTCCTCTTTTTCTTCTTAACTTCCTCCTTTTCTTCTTAACTTCCTCCTCCTTTTCTTCTTGACTTCCTCCTTTCTTCTTGATTTCTTTTTCTTCTCAACGTCGTCATTTTCTTCTTAACTTCTTCTTTTCTTGTTGACTTCTTCCTTTTCTTAACTTCGTGCATTTCTTCTTAACTTCCTCCTTTTCTCCTTAACTTCCTCCTTTCTTTTTGACTTCCTCATATTCTTCTTATTTTCCTCCTTTTCTTTAACTATTTCCTTTTCTTCTTCTCCTCTCCCCAACACTACTGCCCCAACATGTGACGGGACAGTGGCAGCCCTAGAGGAGACGTTAGTGCCCGGTTGAGTATTCTAAAGAGGACGTCAACCTGTCAGAAAACATCATTATAAGAGTCATTCCCTTATATCATAGCACCGGGTTCACTCATCGATGTTTATGATGACGTTGAGGTCAGAGGGAGGCGGAGGGGGAGGGAGCCACACGGATATGATCAACACGTTGGAGTATAACTTGAATCAGATGGTTTGATTATAAGGAAATGTGGATTGATTAAATATTATAAACAATACTAATAATCTGGATGCTGAGAAAATCGTTGGGTTTTGTGTATTATATTGAAAGGATGATCCTCCAAAAGGTATAAAATCGTGCATGTAGAAATGGGTCCGGTTATAGGCAGTAGAGAAAAATCAAGAAGTAACTGACACTCAGACAGGCCGACAGACAGACATTATCAGGGAGTTGGAAGCCAACCAGGACTTCACTTTCTTGCTAACTGGATGACGCACTTCAGGAGGCCTCAGGCAGGTGTTGGCAGCACTCAACAGTAAACTATTGAAAAGGATTCAGAATGAACCTCTTCTTACAGAGAGCTACACAAGCCTGGTGCATGATGACTCTATACTGAGATCGTCATGCAGTAATGGGGTGACAACTCGCTCGGAATTCATAGGACAAAGTGACGTTGTCTGGTTAGTTGGTGTCCATTAGAGGCAATGAAGCCGTAGAGGAAGTCTAGATTGTGCCAGTTGTCACTATACTCTAACTCTGCTTTGGTGACTGTGCCGAGAGTGGGGCTTTTAACGTGTCCCTGGTGGCCGTGTCGGGTGTGGGGCTGTTAACGTGTCCCCGGTGGCCGTGTCGGGTGTGGGGCTGTTAGCGTGGCACAGCCCCACACGCCTATCTTCACGGTAACTGTTAATGGAATAAATATAAAGAGCCACTGCCATACTCTACTTTCAATGTGTCCTTCAGTAAAGTACGGCAATAACAGTCACATTTTCACACACACACATCTTCAAAATCTTGTTTCTTGACGACATCGGACAAGTACACGAAGATATTCAGAACCGCTGACGAGAGGTGACTCAACAAACAAGTTATGGAATGACATCATTTCCTTTTTTCTGCGGGGAGCGGCCAGCGTGGGGGACACATGTATAGCCAGGGAGGGAGGCACCCAAGGAGGTCTAGGAAATTGAGCTGAAATGACTGGGGAAGTTAGTGTGGAGAACGGGATTAAATGGCTTCCTAAAGAAGCATAATAGAGAGTTTTCAGGCCCCTTTTCTTTTCATAAAAAATATGATTAATAGTGAGGCGGCAGATTTTTCTTTTCAAACGCTGAGCTGCGTTGCTCCTCTTAGATCTCTCGGCTGACTGATTGTTAACATTTACACGATAATTTGACCCAAAAAATCCCGTACGTGCAAGAAATGTTTCAGATTTCCGCGACGAAGATAAATTTCCTCGATATTTTGTTATATTTTTTCTTACGATAAATTTACACGGGAGCATTACATCAGCTGCCTGGCTGACGAGAAACATTATACGGTATTATTAGTTGACGCGTTAGTTTATGCTAGACGGCAAATGACACCAATAAAATGAAACCTAACCAACTTCACATAGGTTAGGGTACATTAAGTTAAGTTAAGTTAGGTTAGGTTAGGTTAGGTTAGGTTTGTCTGTTTGGTGCCAGCAATAAACACTCCCGTACCTCGTCCAGTAGTGGCAAGTGGTGGTGTGACGCAATAGTTCCCACACTCGCCTCTCCAACCTCCCCGCTACACCTTATGTCCTCCAAGGTTGAGATAATAATCCTCCTCTTCCAAAACCCAAGATTCGGGGTGAAAGATGTACACTAAAGATAAGACTAACAAGGGAACAAATACAGATCTCAAAGACCAAATAGTATACAACGTGTGAGAGGGACGGATGGAAGGAGAGAATACAGAAGAAGTCAACTTGAGACTAAATAGCTCCATTGTTGCCTCCTAGCATCTCCTCCTCCCCTTCCCCTACCCACCTATCCCACCCATCTCCCCCCACCCCTCTCCCCCACCCCCTTTCCCTTAGGCCCCGGCAGGCAAGAGTCTCCCCCACTTCCTATTCACCCACCTCGATTGACCGAGAGTGAAGGACGTGTGTCTGGGGGGCGGTGGCCACACAATGCTCTTGAGGACATTTCTTTGTGTACTGGCGGCTGGGGAAGTTACTGGAGGCTGGGGATATTACTGGAGGCGAGGGATGTTACTGGCGGCTGGGGATGTTACTGGAGGCGAGGGATGTTACTGGAGGTTAGGGATGTTACTGGAGGCTGGGATGTTACTGGCGGCTGAGGATGTTACTGGAGGTTAGGGATGTTACTGGTGGCTAGGGATGTTACTGGCGGTTAGGGATGTTACTGGAGGCTGGGGATGTTACTGGCGGCTAAGGATGTTACTGGCGGCTAGGGATGTTACTGGCGGTTAGGGATGTTACTGGAGGCTAGGGATGTTACTGGTGGCTAGGGATGTTACTGGAGGCTAGGGATGTTACTGGTGGCTAGGGATGTTACTGGCGGTTAGGGATGTTACTGGAGGCTGGGGATGTTACTGGCGGCTAAGGATGTTACTGGCGGCTAGGGATGTTACTGGCGGTTAGGGATGTTACTGGAGGCTAGGGATGTTACTGGTGGCTAGGGATGTTACTGGAGGCTAGGGATGTTACTGGCGGTTAGGGATGTTACTGGAGGCTAGGGATGTTACTGGTGGCTAGGGATGTTACTGGAGGCTAGGGATGTTACTGGAGGCTAGGGATGTTACTGGCGGCTAGGGATGTTACTGGAGGCTAGGGATGTTACTGGTGGCTAGGGATGTTACTGGAGGCTAGGGATGTTACTGGAGGCTAGGGATGTTACTGGCGGCTAGGGATGTTACTGGTGGCTAGGGATGTTACTGGAGGCTAGGGATGTTACTGGCGGCTAGGGATGTTACTGGAGGCTAGGGATGTTACTGGCGGCTAGGGATGTTACTGGCGGTTAGGGATGTTACTGGAGGCTAGGGATGTTACTGGTGGCTAGGGATGTTACTGGAGGCTAGGGATGTTACTGGCGGCTAGGGATGTTACTGGAGGTTAGGGATGTTACTGGTGGCTAGGGATGTTACTGGCGGCTAGGGATGTTACTGGAGGCTGGGGATGTTACTGGCGGCTAAGGATGTTACTGGCGGCTAGGGATGTTACTGGCGGTTAGGGATGTTACTGGAGGCTAGGGATGTTACTGGTGGCTAGGGATGTTACTGGAGGCTAGGGATGTTACTGGCGGCTAGGGATGTTACTGGCGGCTAGGGATGTTACTGGCGGCTAGGGATGTTACTGGAGGCTAGGGATGTTACTGGCGGTTAGGGATGTTACTGGAGGCTAGGGATGTTACTGGAGGCTAGGGATGTTACTGGAGGCTAGGGATGTTACTGGAGGCTAGGGATGTTACTGGAGGCTAGGGATGTTACTGGAGGCTAGGGATGTTACTGGCGGCTAGGGATGTTACTGGAGGCTAGGGATGTTACTGGAGGCTAGGGATGTTACTGGAGGCTAGGGATGTTACTGGCGGCTAGGGATGTTACTGGAGGCTAGGGATGTTACTGGAGGCTAGGGATGTTACTGGCGGCTAGGGATGTTACTGGAGGCTAGGGATGTTACTGGTGGCTAGGGATGTTACTGGCGGCTAGGGATGTTACTGGCGGCTAGGGATGTTACTGGCGGCTAGGGATGTTACTGGAGGCTAGGGATGTTACTGGAGGCTAGGGATGTTACTGGAGGCTAGGGATGTTACTGGAGGCTAGGGATGTTACTGGAGGCTAGGGATGTTACTGGCGGCTAGGGATGTTACTGGCGGCTAGGGATGTTACTGGAGGCTAGGGATGTTACTGGCGGCTAGGGATGTTACTGGAGGCTAGGGATGTTACTGGCGGCTAGGGATGTTACTGGAGGCTAGGGATGTTACTGGAGGCTAGGGATGTTACTGGAGGCTAGGGATGTTACTGGAGGCTAGGGATGTTACTGGAGGCTAGGGATGTTACTGGCGGCTAGGGATGTTACTGGCGGCTAGGGATGTTACTGGAGGCTAGGGATGTTACTGGCGGCTAGGGATGTTACTGGAGGCTAGGGATGTTACTGGAGGCTAGGGATGTTACTGGAGGCTAGGGATGTTACTGGCGGCTAGGGATGTTACTGGAGGCTAGGGATGTTACTGGCGGCTAGGGATGTTACTGGAGGCTAGGGATGTTACTGGCGGCTAGGGATGTTACTGGAGGCTAGGACTTGCTAAGAACAGCAAAATCTGAATTATTTTCGGTCGGATAACTGAGATTTATTTATTTTTCCAGGAAGCTTAAGCCTCTGGAAATAGAACGCGGTGTATTATGGGACGCCGCCTGCGTTCATCCTGTTATAGCAAACTTAAAATAAAGAACCACTCGCTGTACAGAGTTAAAATATCGTCAGGAAATATATCATCATCCAATATATATCTCAGGTTAAGTTAGGTTAGGATGGGGTAAGGTGGGTTGGGTTAGATTAGGTTAAGTTAGGATGGGTTAGTATAGGTTAGGGTGGGTTGGGTTAGATTAGGTTAAATTAGGATGGGTTAGGTTAAGTTATGTTACCTTTAGGGTGTTTAATTATGAAGGGAAATATACTTGGGGCTAAACTTTAGGTGATTCCATTTCTCTGCATTACTTTCCTGGTGTGCAGACCCTGAAGCCTAACAAAGATGGCTTCACCCACTCTGGTCATCCTCAACGTCATACAGAGGAGGAAAAAAACTAATAATGTGATGCAGCGAACAACAAAAGGCAGAGACGAGGAAGCACTAAAGCACGGAAGCTGTTGAAGCATTTAAAACCAGCTAAATAGGACAGTTTGTTGACTACATTTGCCTCTGACCACACGGGAACTACTTCACTCTCTGCTGGTTCACTGGTTCTAAAATTAGGTTAGGATACTGACTGTCTATACAACTTTAGTTTAAAAAAAAAAGAACTACTTACTGACGCAAATCATAAGCGCTACTCACCTGTACATATCCCTCCACCTACTGTTTATTTACATTTCTCCACTCTCCCCCCCTCCACCCACCCTACAACACCTTCCTCCTACACTCTGCCTCCACCCACCCTACAACACCTTCCTACACTCTGCTCCCCTCCACCCACCCTACAACACCTTCCTCCTACACTCTCCCCCCTCTCCACCCACCCTACAACACCTTCCTCCTACACTCTGGCCCCCCTCCACCCACCCTACAACACCTTCCTCCTACACTCTGCCCCCCCTCCACCCACCCTACAACACCTTCCTCCTACACTCTCCCCCCTCTCCACCCACCCTACAACACCTTCCTTCTACACTCTACCCCCTCTCCACCCACCCTACAACACCTTCCTCCTACACTCTGCTCCCCCTCCACCCACCCTACAACACCTTCCTCCTACACTCTGGCCCCCCTCCACCCACCCTACAACACCTTCCTCCTACACTCTGCTCCCCCTCCACCCACCCTACAACACCTTCCTACACTCTGCCCCCTCTCCACCCACCCTACAACACCTTCCTCCTACACTCTGCTCCCCCTCCACCCACCCTACAACACCTTCCTCCTACACTCTGGCCCCCCTCCACCCACCCTACAACACCTTCCTCCTACACTCTGCTCCCCCTCCACCCACCCTACAACACCTTCCTACACTCTGCCCCCTCTCCACCCACCCTACAACACCTTCCTACACTCTGCTCCCCCTCCACCCACCCTACAACACCTTCCTCCTACACTCTGCCTCCCCCTCCACCCACCCTACAACACCTTCCTCCTACACTCTGGCCCCCCTCCACCCACCCTACAACACCTTCCTCCTACACTCTGCCTCCCCCCTCCACCCACCCTACAACACCTTCCTCCTACACTCTGGCCCCCCTCCACCCACCCTACAACACCTTCCTCCTACACTCTGCCTCCCCCTCCACCCACCCTACAACACCTTCCTCCTACACTCTGGCCCCCCTCCACCCACCCTACAGCACCTTCCTCCTACACTCTGCTCCCCCTCCACCCACCCTACAACACCTTCCTACACTCTGCCCCCTCTCCACCCACCCTACAACACCTTCCTACACTCTGCTCCCCCTCCACCCACCCTACAACACCTTCCTCCTACACTCTGCCTCCCCCCTCCACCCACCCTACAACACCTTCCTCCTACACTCTGGCCCCCCTCCACCCACCCTACAACACCTTCCTCCTACACTCTGCCTCCCCCCTCCACCCACCCTACAACACCTGCCTCCTACACTCTGGCCCCCTCCCCCCACCCTACAACACCTTCCTCCTACACTCTGCCTCCCCCTCCACCCACCCTACAACACCTTCCTCCTACACTCTGGCCCCCCTCCACCCACCCTACAGCACCTTCCTCCTACACTCTGCTCCCCCTCCACCCACCCTACAACACCTTCCTACACTCTGCCCCCTCTCCACCCACCCTACAACACCTTCCTACACTCTGCTCCCCCTCCACCCACCCTACAACACCTTCCTCCTACACTCTGCCTCCCCCCTCCACCCACCCTACAACACCTTCCTCCTACACTCTGGCCCCCCTCCACCCACCCTACAACACCTTCCTCCTACACTCTGCCTCCCCCCTCCACCCACCCTACAACACCTTCCTCCTACACTCTGGCCCCCCTCCACCCACCCTACAGCACCTTCCTACACTCTGCTCCCCCCTCCACCCACCCTACAACACCTTACCCCAATATTTTGTCAATGGTCTATATTTGTCGTAAGGTTTAGAGAATATATCCAGAGTGTTACATACTGGTTGTCTTAAGGAATATATCCAGAGTGTTACATACTGGTTGTCTTAAGATGATCCATGTGTTATGTACTTAAAGGGGATGTTTGGGTGGTGTTGGGTCGACCAGGTTAATTTGATTCGATGTGTCACTTTTCTGTAGATGTTCTCTCTCTCTCTCTCTCTCTCTCTCTCTCTCTCTCTCTCTCTCTCTCTCTCTCTCTCTCTCTCTCTCTCTCTCTCACAACGTAATAATCGAGAGTCGGAGGCGCCATCACAGACTTACCAGACGGCTGAAGGTTAGAGAACTGACCTATTCGATGATAATTGAATAACCTTCGACCTATTGTAGTCCCTTGGGTAACTACAGGGTCAGCCAGGCTCCCAGCAACACAACACCAACCATTATATACCAAGGTTATCATCACATGGTGCCGTGTTACTCCGTGCCGTGTTACTTGGTGCTATGTTACTCGATACCGTGTTACTTGATGCCGTGTTACTTGGTGTCGTATTACTCGATGCCGTCTTACTCGGTGCCGTCTTACTCGATGCTGTGTTACTCGGTGCCGTGTTACTCGGTGCCGTGTTACTCGATGCCTTAACCTAACCTAATCAAATCTTCTCTAGGTAACTTTAGGATAGTTAATCATGACGTGAAATAAAACTAGGGGGGTGGGGGGGGGGGGATCTTCAGGTGGTCCTCAGTAAACACAAGTTACGGTTTATTGTCTTTATAACACCAAAGTTTGTGGTGAATGATTTTCTTTTAACGTGTCTTATTTTTCTTTCCACAGGTAAGTATACAAACATAGCCCTGGAGCGGTGTTTAGAGTCAGTAGCCCCTGGAGGAGTGTCTGGAGTCGGTAGCCGTTAGAACAGTGCCTGGCGTGAGTAGCACTAGAACGGATCTAAGCTTCCCCTCTTTACCTAGTACTTAATGCCAGGTTGGGTTATGGCTATGATGTAAATATTTCGATGTTAAATTCTCTCCAGCATGGTTCAACTTCATCTCAGGTTTTATGGAGGTGAAAGTTTTAATTCAGTTCAGCTTCGGTGGGAGAAATATACTACACTAAATACTGGAAGTGTGGATGACATTATTGTTGACCTTTTTTTTTGTCTCATTTTAAACAGCTGTATGAGTCTTGTGGGAAGATGATTACATTAAAAAATATTTCTTCCAAAGTAGAATTAATAAGAAAATCTGTTATAAGCGAGAGATTATAGTGTATCTCACCTCATTTAGTGACCTATGACCCTTGCAACACCTGGGAAATACATTACGTTAAATTTAGAGGAATGGCAGACGAAAATCCTCAACTTTGAGTGTGATCCATCTGGCCCGTCACATTAACAAGAGATGGATGGATTTACGGTCTCCATCTTTGGTGTGTTGGATTGGCAAGAGGTGGATTTTTGCCAAAGTTCGTGTATATTAAATTAAGGTATAGAAAATATGTCGACCAAAGTATATTTTTGTTGTGTTTTGCTTTAAGAGAGAATAATGTTGATCTTCTTGCATCTTAAACACTATGGTATGTAGCTGATGAACCGACCGCTCACTCTACAGTGTGTGTGTGTGTAGCCTTAATTTCCTTTATTTTCGCACGTCATATTGTAACTCTTCTATACTCGTGTTTACTCCGCCACTAAGGAATAACATTTCTAACAGTGTGTATCTTCAGACAGTCAGATTCATAACATATCACCAGCTCTCACACGTAATATGCACTGTGATAAATACCTCTCATAGATTAAACAGAGAAATACCGAAGATCGGATATTTCTCCCTATTTCAACTGACCCCTGATCGCCCGGCCGTATATCCCCGGTTAAATCGTTTCTAATCGCCGCTCTGGATCCGGTCCTCCTCTGACACCGATTTCACCGATTTCCTGCTGGTAAACGACCTCTCGGGGCATCACCCAGAGAGAAAGATTACTTTATGTGCCAAGGGTTTTAAGGTGTATTTCAGGCAGTACGAGATATTTTACCGAGGCAGCTGAGGGAGGTACTGATGTGTTACTATACAAAAACCACTTGAAGGAGACCACGACCTGTTGACTCATTGATTTTACTACAAAAACAAATATAAAAAAGTTGAGTCCGTGAGCTGCTGACCAAGAGAAAGAAACAACAGGAGGAAGACAAGGGAAGGAAGGTGAAATAGAGGAGAGGTTGAAAGACACGAGGAATGGAGCGGGAATCTAGGCCACGGCATCAATGAGAGCCATATAGGTGTCTCCTTGACAAATGGTCTGGTGTGTCCCGTGTAGGTGAGGAGGGGGAGGTGGGGAGGGGGGTGGGAAGCAGCAGTGTTGGCGAGGATAAAGAAGAAAAATTAAATGTATACAATAGAATTAACGTGAACATTAGAGTGATCTATGTAATGACAAAGTCGAATTGTGTGTTTTTTTGTATCATTTGTTTTGTATCTTATTATATTTTACTAAGTAGCGAGAAATTGAGTCCCATGCGCCTGAGGATAAGTTAGAGGCAGTGCAGATATAACAGTATGCTATTAACAACGACCGAGTTCATACAGTGCTCGATACCTGTCCTTAAAGGTTCACTGGTTCTCTTCAAGCGAACCAGTGAACCTAACTGACGATCGTGTGTAATGCCCGCCCCACTGCCGCATTGTGTACCAAGGGGTCAGTATCAGTGTGTGTGTGTGTGTGTGTATTGATGGTTACACGTGGGCAAGGTGATGATCGTCACGGTATGAGACATGAACTTTAAGGTGGTGTAACTGTAGTGGTGGCAGCCGCAGATCGATTCAGAGGTGGTCATTAACGCCCGTAAAGATTGATTATATCTGCACTTTTTGACCAGTTAAGGGATACAACAGTACACAGTTACGGGAACTCTTCATGTTATTATGATTGAAATATCAGTGTTAACAGCCGACTATGGAGGAGAAGAGACTATAAACAAACCAAGTTAAACATAAGACTTCCTCATCTTTATGAACCATAACAGCGATGTTTGGGGTGGGATGGCGGACCAGAGGAGGAGGAGGATTTTGTTGACACACGGATCAGAGAACCTCATGGAGATGGCCTGATTCAGTATTGCGTTCTGGAAGCTCTCCAACTGGTCTCTGGGAGCTGTTGGCTGATGGTGTGAGTGCACGACCTATAGGTAGAGGCAGGTAGAGGGGCAAATAGTTAAACAAGCAGGTAGAGAGCCTATGGGTTTTTGATAGGCAGGTAGGTAAACAGGTAAAGATAAAGGTAGGCATATAGGTAATTAGTTAAGAGAATGGGTTAGAAGGTAGGTAGAGAAATGGGTAGCGAGGTTGAGTGGATAGGGGAGGGGAGGGTATATATACTAAGACACAGGTGTATAGAGAGATGGTACGAGTGTGGGTGGGTCGGTGTGCCCTAAGTTCCCCTACTCCAAGTTCCTAAGTCCTCCTACTCTAAGTCCTCCTGCTCTAAGTTCCCCTGCTCTAAATCCCCCTGCTCTAACTCCCCCTGCTCTAACTCCCCCTGCTCTAGGCCCCCCTGCTCTAAGTCCCCCTGCTCTAAGTCCCCCTGCTCTAAGTTCCCCTGCTCTAAGCCCTCCTGCTCTAAGTCCCCCTGCTCTAAGCCCCCTGCTCTAAATCCCCCTGCTCTAAGTCCCCCTGCTCTAAGCCCTCCTGCTCTAAGTCCCCCTGCTCTAAGCACTCCTGTTCTAAGCCCTCCTGCTCTAAGTCCCCCTGCTCTAAGTCCCCCTGCTCTAAGTTCCCCTGCTCTAAGCCCTCCTGCTCTAAGCCCCCCTGCTCTAAGCCCCCTGCTCTAAGCCCTCCTGCTCTAAGTTCCCCTGCTCTAAGCCCTCCTGCTCTCAGTGCCCCTGCTCTAAGTGCCCCTGCTCTAAGTTCCCCTGCTCTAAGCCCTCCTGCTCTCAGTCCCCCAGCTCTAAGCCCTCCTGCTCTAAGTTCCCCTGCTCTAAGTCCCCCTGCTCTAAGTCCCCCTGCTCTAAGTTCCCCTCCTCTAAGCCCCCTCCTCTAGGCCCCCTACTCTTAGTCCCCTCTGGTTTAAGTACTTCACCATCATTATTCATTGTCTAATTCATCCTCTCTTTACCACTTATTAGGGAAAAACTCGTTAAAGGAAGGAGAGATAAATAAACTTGATAAACGGGAGAATCGTTAATATAAAACGAGGAGTCCGAGAATGTCAGATGAAAGACAAAAGAGCAGCAGCGGCAAGCGAGTGGTCACAGTACTTTAATCTTAAATTATTAAAGGTATTGTAATATGTTTCTTTCGTCGACTTAAAGATGAAAAAAACAAAAAACATAACAGTTTTGGTTCATTTATGTTCATTTTGTTTAGGTGTTTTTTTTTTTTTTTTTTGAGTCTTCATCAGTTTGGGGAAGAAATTACCGTAAGACTGTTCTTCGGTCTTGGAGTAAGATAAGTCGTTGGGTTCCTGTTCATTGATGCTTAAGGTGGGGTTGAACGTCTTCCACGAGCGACCTACAGGTGACTTAGAGACACACACCTGGCTGGATGAATCGAAGGGTCGTAAGAACCTGAGCTGCTACGACAGAATTTTAGTTTTAAACGATCCTCGACTTTTTACCTGATGATGAACACTGTGTTTAGGATGAGTGGAGATAAGCTTCCCTAGCACCAGTGTCAACATAGAGGGAAGTGATGAATTTATCAGTAAGTAAACGCCGGGGGCAGGACACGACGTGGCGTTTGTTTACACTGGCCGCCTCGTATGTTGGCGCCATCTGGAACGTAACCAAAATGGGGGAGGGGCCCGGATACCCCCTTCACCTGTTACTCCTCCTAGCCCTCCCTCCTTACCTACTCGTCCTCCCTCCCTACCTCCTCGCCCTCCCTCCCTACCTCCTCGCCCTCCCTCCCTACCTCCTCGCCCTCCCTCTCTACCTCCAGGCCCCCCTACCTCCTCGCCCTCCCTCCCTACCTTCCTGCCTACCTCCCCCCACCTCCTCGCCCTCCCTCTCTACCTCCAGGCCCCCTGCATCGCCCTCCCTCCCTCCCTCTCTGCCTCCTCGTGCTTCCTTCCTACCTCCACCTCTCTCACTTCCCCTCTTATACAATGGTGAATAGATATTAAGAAAAAGTACAGTATAAGAGTAAATGTCTTTTTCTCCAGAAACTCTACAATTTCAAAACTCTTTCCATAAAACTTTCAAGAAATACTAGTCATATAAAATGTATACCTTCTTTTCCATATATACAATTTCTAATATTATTTACGTATAGAATTACATAAAAAAAACCCACCTTACATATAACCCAGTTCTCTCACAATAATGGTGTCCTCCGTCTTAGTGCGCCTTGACGTGGGTGTGAGAAGCGATCATTAGGACTAGTGTGTAGCGGGCCAAGAGCTGAAGCATTGTTCACAGTTGTTAAAGATCATCTCAACCTGTGTGGCAGTGAATTGATTTATGAGTCAACTTAAGAACGAGAATATATAACACCAATAATCTAACAGCGATCAGAGATAAAAACTTTAATGATAAGATGATAAATAAAGAGTAACGGTAAAGTAGGACGGTAGATAAAAGTAACGGAGATGGAGAAGAGATAGATAGAACTAAGGGAAGTAATAATAGAGACATAGAAGATAAAGAAATTTATGATTATATAATTCAGTGATAAGTCGGTGGTGGGGGACGATACGGGCAAGCCAGTATGGGTAGTTGGGGGGAGGTATGGGGAGGGGAGGTATGGGGAGGGGAGCTATGGGGAGGGGAGCTATGGGGAGGGAAGGTATGGGGAGGGGAGGTATGGGGAGGGGAGCTATGGGGAGGGGAGGTATGGGGAGGGGAGCTATGGGGAGGGGAGCTATGGGGAGGGGAGCTATGGGGAGGGAAGGTATGGGGAGGGGAGCTATGGGGAGGGGAGGTATGGGGAGGGGAGGTATGGGGAGGGGAGTTGTGGTGTCGTATGGCAGACGTAGTGAACCCTGAGTCGCCGGCAGCTACCATGTGATCCTTTTAGTACACCGTTGGTATGATCCACTTAACAGCCACCTGACGCAAGAGGTTTGAGGTAGCGTACAGCTAAAGCCCCCTACCTCTCCTACCTGATGTTATATAGTCCCCTGTACCTCACCCTTGGCCTCCTACCTCTCCTACCTGATGTTATATAGTCCCTTGTACCTCACCCTTGGCCTCCTACCTCTCCTACCTGATGTTATATAGTCCCTTGTACCTCACCCTTGGCCTCCTACCTCTCCTACCTGATGCTGTATAGTCCCTTGTACCTCACCCTTGGCCTCCTACCTCTCCTACCTGATGTTGTATAGTCCCTTGTACCTCACCCTTGGCCTCCTTCCTCTCCTACCTGATGTTGTATTAGTCCCTTGTACCTCACCCTTGGCCTCCTACCTCTCCTACCTGATGTTATATAGTCCCTTGTACCTCACCCTTGGTCTCCTACCTCTCCTACCTGATGTTGTATTAGTCCCTTGTACCTCACCCTCAACCTCTCCATCCTCATTACCTGTATCAGCTGGCAGCGTGCAGCTAGTTGTAACTCACTGCACCACTACCTTCTCTGGCCACCACTTCACCCATACATTACCAAGTCCATCTAGACAATGAGTTACCACACAGCATCGAACCCTCTGTGAAATACTCCAGGGAAACTAAGGACTTATACCCAATTGTACAGCTGCCTCGTGTATTAGTTAGAAAAGATGTGTTATTGACTCGCTGGATGTCAGAATTAGGACCTAGTTATTGACGTTAAGAGACAGTTATGAGAAGAAGGAAAACATTTCATTCATTATTCAGTTTAGGGAATATTTAACATTGTAGGAATCTTTGTTTTATTCCTATTACCACTGTCTTTTGTTTAGTGTTATTACAGTAGACAAAACATAGAATGTCAGTTTATTATTTGGGTTAAGTTAAATACACCAATTCACGTGTAAGTTATAGGGTCATTACCTTAACTGGTCCCCTGTTGTTCTACATATAGACAAAGGGGTACGCACTGGCTCAACGACTGCGTCTAATTGGTTGATTCACTAATGACTGAGACAAATTGTAGTCAAAACAAATGGCACATGAGAAGAAAAAAATAAATAATTGATAGTCACAAAACAAATTTTATTTCGACTATAAAATGTAATTGAGTTTCTAATATGTGACTTTGTTTTGACAGCAACTACTTATTATTTCAGATTAATTCACTTATGAAGTACATCACCTCAAGGTACAACTTCAGCGCCTATGTACTGTACTAAACAACAATGTACTGGAAATACTCTGTAGCTCTTAATATCGCAGTATCCTAACCACTGGGATCAATTAAACACTCTCTATACCTCTACTCTACAAAGTAATCCTTTTTCCACTCTCACAGGATGAATTTGGGATGCACAGTAAACTAGCTGGTGCTCTCTACTGTGAAATTCAAGCAATCAATTAATTTTATTCTTAACACATTTCTGAAATACTACAAGAAACACATAACAACTCCACTTTTAGAACACTTATTTTTCGTCCTCAAAATACGTCACAGGCTGTATAGATTTTCCAATAATTCGGAGGAGTGTTTGTTTGGGAGGGGGGGGGGGGCAGTGTTCCTCCACCCACGGGCAAAGTTCTGCCATGTTAAACTGCAAACCCTTCCTCCTTCCCTTCACACCGTTCCTCCCTTCTTCCATTCGTTCCTCCCTCCATTGCTTCCTCCTTCCCCCCTTTCTTTTATTCCTTATTCCTTCCCTTCCTCCCTCCATTCGTTCATCCCTCCCTCCCTCCTTCCCTCCATCCATCCATCCCCCCCCCCTCCCCTCCCTCCACTAACACCCATAAACGCCCGTGTTAAAATCCCCCAAATCATCCATCATTTTGTGCACGTTTTGTCATTTCCATAAAGAGCCAAATCGTATAGCTTCCCGTCCGTCCGATCGTTGTGTTGTTTCCGTCCAATAAATCATTAATTCTAGGCGAGACAAAATGAAGTTTGACTGTCTGTATTTCCCTTCAATATCAATAATCATGTTTATCATTATTATTCTAAGTCATTTTCATTTAGAATATATCCTTAAGTCATGTATCCTCTTCTTTAAAATTATTCCACATGCACGTTAAATAATTATTCCTTATATAAATTATCTATGTTACTATAAATTCTTCATCGGTATTTACATTTAGCTTTTCAAAATTCTCTTCTTTTTTTTTTAACCATAACATTTTTTTTTCGAGTGAATTTTCTCCCTTTAAGTGATCCTGCGATAGTGGTCAGGAAGACATAAACAAACGTATACTGTAGTGGGGCTGTATCACTGTTGTTTGTTTATGTCACTGAGGATGAGGCACGAGTGATATAGGTTATACTGTATTATGATTTATGTCTGAGTATTGTGGTATTTTTCGTCCCTCGGTGAGTACTGGTTGAGGGAGTGACCTAGTTGAGTTGACAAATAGACCCCAGTTCTAATAGTCCCTAGTTCTAATAGTCCCTAGTTCTAATAGAGCCCAGTCCTAATAGACCCCAGTCCTAATAGTCCCCAGTCCTAATAGTCCCTAGTTCTAATAGTCCCTAGTCCTAATAGAGCCCAGTCCTAATAGACCCCAGTCCTAATAGTCCCTAGTTCTAATAGACCCTAGTTCTAATAGAGCCCAGTCCTAATAGACCCCAGTCCTAATAGTCCCCAGTCCTAATAGTCCCTAGTTCTAATAGTCCCTAGTCCTAATAGACCCCAGTCCTAATAGTCCCTAGTTCTAATAGACCCCAGTCCTAATAGACCCCAGTCCTAATAGACCCCAGTCCTAATAGACTCTAGTTCTAATAGACCCTAGTTTTAATAGACCCTAGTTCCAATAGAGCCCAGTCCTAATAGACCCCAGCTCTAATAGACCCCAGTCCTAATAGACCCCAGACATAATAGACCCCAACTTAACTACTAAGATAAGGGTATATCTCTAATGGGTCCAATCATAATGGGCCCCAAGTCCTAATGGGCCCCCGTAAACAAGAGATTAATAAGTTATCTCCACTAAAGTCACAAGTTCCCTGAAAGATCTCATATACAAACTTAAGAGAACAGGTGTAACTCAACTAATTAGCATCTACCTGTACCTGTAAATTCATCAAAATAATACGTAAAAAAACTATCGTATCGGCGGATCATGCCAGCCAAACCGGTTCGGTCAGGATCGTTCCTAGTTTTTCAGCAAGCTTGACCAGATTAACCTAGATAAGAGATCACATCGGGAAACCTTACAAATTTCAAGCCTGGAAGACCCTCCAGAATGTGAGGTGGGGGAGGGAGGGTGGGAGGTGAGGGGGAAGGTGAGAGAAGGGGAAGGGGAGACACCACTACCTTACTTTAGACTGACAGACTGACAGTAGTGACGTAAGGAGAGATATAACAAACAACAGAGAAATTTTCAGCCATAATAATTATCTCAGATGGCGAGAGAATTGGTTAATTTTTACTTTACACAAAGGAAAATGTCTGGTGTTTGATTATTTTTTTTTTACTATTACACAACAGACAACAGCTTGTTAGTGGTGTAGCACAGATCAGAGGTCACAAAAGGTGTTTATCAGATCCCAGTGTTCAGGATATTGTGGCATTGAATGTTACAATTTCCAGTATATTGTTTGTTTAGTTCTATACACAGTAGTTGACTTAGCTACGTCTGGACAGTGACAGTTGGGTGGTGTAAACATTAGAAGGTGTTGAACCGCTGTTGGCTGGCATACACTGATGTTGTCTCGTTTATTCTCTCAAAATTCATTCCAAATTATATCATAGAAAATTCGCAGTGAAGAAAATAAGAGGAACTGTGAGTGTGGGATGGTTTAGTGGCCAAGTCATAAAAATGGAAATGAGGTTTACTTCCATCCTCATAATACGATTCACTTATATTTTTTTGCTTCTTGGGACTCACAAACCCCTACCGGAGTCTTGCCTTATCTCACGCTACTGTGTCTCATTTGCCTGCGTCTATCTCGCTAATCAATTACTCTTGTATGGCGTCTTTCGTTACCTTGTAGAGATAAATAAAGTGTTTTTCCAATTTACAATGATCGTAAGGCTGGGAAGAGTCATTGAGGATACTGAAGGGGTGTATTGGCTTCAGCACCAGTATACCTGAAGGTGTATGCGTTTGGCAGGTTAGAGATATTAGCAATAATCTGAATATAACATGTGAGATAGATTAAAGAAGTGGAAGTGAAGCGATAAGTGAGGTAAAAAGAGATAGAGAGATAACGAGAGAGATAGTGATATAAAGAGAGAGAGAAAGATAAAGAGAGATAAAGAGTGATAGAGAGAGAAGAGAGACAGTGAGACAATGAGAGAGAGAGAGAGAGAGAGAGAGAGAGAGAGAGAGAGAGAGAGAGAGACAATCGGAAGGGATGGTAGGTGTTAGAGGCAGCAGAGGGCGAGCGAGGCAACAGCACCAGCGGTAGGTAGGTGGGCGAGACGAGAATAGCCGCTGGGGGAAGCACACGTGAGGGTAGCAGCACCACAAGTCTTGGTGCCGGCGGAGTGAGCTTCTGCCGCCTGTGTTTAGCCTTGGGCCCCGCACAAATATGGCAAAAACTCGGGTCTTACTTACTGTTACAGACGACACAAGACACTACTTTGCTGCTACCTCCCTGAGTTCTCGCCAATGCCAATTTCGTGGGTGTGGTACTTACAGGGCACAGAGGGAGATACCTCTCTGGTGACGGTAGGTCGCACGCCGCGCGTACCTCGCCTCTCACTTGTTTTGGGTTCCACCAGATTGGGTTTGGTGTCGCTGAGGGCCGCTCGCGAGGAGGACCTACAGCTGCACCCCTTTCAAAAACACCTCACCTGGCTACCTAATGAACTCACCTTGATTGTAATAAACGATAACATAGAGCGGTGCAACGTAAACAAGTAATTTATAAATGACTCATTAAAAAATATGCAATATAGAAATATATATATATATATATATATATATATATATATATATATATATATATATATATATATATATATATATATAAAATGATACTTGGTTTGGAAAAAATCCGAGTAAGAATCGATCAGACTGGTATGAGACGAACCACTTCACTACTACCAAGAGGCCGGGGGGAGGGGGTGGAGAGAGTGGGGAGGTGGGGGAGACAGGGGTGAGGCGGGTGGGATTGTAGGGTGCAGGCGGCCGGGTGCCACCACCCCAGCTACTTCACTGAACATGACACATCAAATGACACAATGCAACACGACACGACACTCATCCCACTGTCGACTTTAAAAATTTAACTGAGTGTGTCAGTAATCAGAACTGTCAGCTGACTGTATGGTGACTATGGGGAGTAATTTTCCTTTGACAATTATGACGAGATGAATTTAATCTACAAACACTATAGAAGGAGGAGTTTGGTAACGTCTATCACCATACTGTAGGTGAGAAGTAAAGTTTGTGATGGACTGTCTGTTACCCCGAGTGGAGGTGTTTTGTGACGTTACTGGTGCAAGCCTCTGATCACACGCCAAGATACTCACCTACAGAGAATGAATGTGTATATTGTGAAGGAAACCTCGAGTGTAGTGATGGGTTCTGTATGTACATTCTGCCATTGTGTATATGTGTACATAAACGTCAGCATTATCCGGTTAAGAAATAAGTATCCGAATCTGTGAGTGTTGTCTGCGAGTCGTGTGTGGATGCCAGCTCCATTGGTGGTGGCACACAGACCAGAGGGTGCCAACTCCCGGACTTGGCACCCGCCTCGAGGCAAAGAATAAGTGGATGTCAAGTTCTGCTACTCTGCCTGCACCTGTTGTCTGCGTTTTTCCAAGGTTATTCTCCTGTTTATATGTCCTGTGGTCACTGTCAAGACGGATATCAACAATAAGATATTGGCCATTTTTAACTAAATTCTATCATTCTTTAATTTTTAGATCCAACTTTTTATTAGGTCTCTCTTTTATCAGAAAATTTAATTTATATTATCTTCAGCCATTGTTGTTGGCTCTGCTGGCAGCTGATGTCCTGCGAACTGTGGCTTTTGTCAACAAGTTCTTGACTCTGGCAAGTGTTAAGCCAACGTGCTCAATAGAGACGGGGTATTTATACCTCACTATTTGAAATACATGAAACTCGTTCACATAGTAAGACAGTAATGTTTAGTGGCTTTTTTACCTAATATTTTTATATAGTAGTAAAATATTAATACCTAGGACGATGATCTCCATTCACACTAGAGTTGTACACCAGAACCTTGTCGTCATTTTTATTGGAATCTCATTAAGGTCTGAATGTACACAAAACTAGGACACACGTCATAAGTGTTTATATTCAATAGCATTTATCTGTGACATTTACAGTCTAGTTGGATTATTAGACTTGGCTTTGTCAGCTGCACCTGTTCTTGACAGGTGTAGCCTTGCCGGGAGCCTGGCGATAGTGGCGGAGTGTGTGCACTACAGAAGGAGGAGACAGAAGCCGCCAAGGTTCCTGGGATAATTTGGGAAAGTTACCTCTGCGGGCAAGAATGACACACTTGCCAAGGTTGTTACAAGTGCTCCTCACTCCTGCCTCTTAGGTGATGTTGTGGCGGCGTGTTGAAGAACATCTTGTTTTCTTAAGTAGCTTTCAGGATTTAATGTTTACACGTCTCCTCCTCCAGTATACAACATCCCAGTAACTTATCAGTTTTTGTCCTGTTAACCTCCCTCAGATCACCAGCTAGTGACCTAACTTCCTCTCTCCACAATACATTCTCACCATTCCTTCTACCACACTTGATGAGCTCCACAAGTATAGGAGAATCTGGACTCGCTCCAACCTTTTAACACTGAGCCGTATCTCTCAGTCCCCCTCTCGTCTCTCAAACACAATCGGTTTACTCTTTAAAACATTCAGTATTGTTGTTCCTCCTCGTACACACTTCAGAGTTACTTTTTGGTCAACATCCACTAATTTTTAATCAGACTCTTACTAACCCGCCTTCATCTACCTCACAAAAAATAAATCCTCATTTTATTCTTTCCTCTAACTTTTCTCTTACTAATGAACCTTAATCGCCAATGCTCACTTTATTTTATTATCCTTATATAAAGACATAAATTACCAATAAGAAATAAAACCAAACAGATACTCCACCTTATTTTGTTTCTGTCCTTCGATCCATCTGACTTTACGATACAATTAACAAAGATTCATAAACGTTGTCTAGATATTATTTGTGGTATCTAGTGTGTTATTTTCACCCCCCAAGTTGCTCAAGGCTGCTGCGGTGCTCTCACAACACAACCTGGAACTTGCACTTTACTTATATTAAATACGCCTCACACAACTGCGCCGTGTATACACCCATTTGACTCTTTGCTGGTTCTCATTCACTCGTGATTATTCCTGTCATTTTTCACCTCTTAAGTGGATAGATTTCTTTCATAATTTTAATTTTTTTTATCAACACTTTATTTTTGTGAAGGTTTAATTAGTATATTTATTCATTATTATTGTACAGTCTTTTGATGCTAAATTCTCACCTGTTCAGTATGAAAGTTGTAAACATTGACCTGTCAAAGTCACTATGCCCACCTTTACTATACGGCAGTCAGGCTGTTATGGAACTATATTAACCTTTTCTCCTTATTCATATATCACTATAGTCACTCTTATATGAAGCTAACTTCTTTCTTGCTTCATATAACGCTATAATCAGTCTGCTGTGAAGTCAATCTAACTTTATTTATTGCTTCATATGACACGTGTCTGGTAATAATCTTTTCTTATCTTTCGCTCCGCTTTTTATATTATTGATTCAATATTTCTTTTTAAATTCTAGTTTTACTTAATTATTGTGTTTCCTCTTATTACTATCAGCGGTTTAATTATCTAATTCTTATTTACACTTTAATTTTATCGTCTTTGCTATTCTTTTATGCATTTATCTTTTATCATATTTAATTATACTTCCTTTGTTCATTATCATATTTTTCACCCATTTTCTCTTTCATAACGTCGTTTCTTTCACCTTTTGTTTCATCTCTCAACTTTCTTTTATTATTTTTCCATCAATAATAAACGTCTCTTCTTTTATTTTTGTTTTGTTTTTTCTTCATGTTTCTGTAATTTGTGTTGATAAACCTAAAAGAATCTACGTTTTATTCAGTTCAGTACATCATACCAATATGTGTGTGTGTGTGTGTGTGTGTGTGTGTGTGTGTGTGGTCTATAGTTTGTATACAGTTTTCTATCTCCCCAAACGGACACATGTATACATTCAAAAACACACACACACACACGCACACACTACTACTACTACTACAACTTTGCTGTCACTCGGAATCAAGTATGGCAATCATCCAGCTCTGATACAATGATAGGAGTTATTAGTGACATCGTCTTCGTTGGTGAGCTCTGAGGTGACTCGAGAGGCCGATATGGGACCAGCAGAGCCGTCCACAGGTGTTGCACGTGTGGGGGCTACATCTAGTGAGGGAGGGGCGGCAGCAACGTCTTTCCGGCACTGACGCTTGTCTGCTTCAGTATTCAGTCGGGTTAACTCAAAAGTATTGACACCTTCTCGTGTGGTGTTCCTCCAAGCGTTACGGTGTGGAGTGATCGTCTCCCAGGTGAGGGGGTCGATTTGGCACCTTTTCAGATTTGTCTTTTCCGTTGCCTGCCAACGTTACGTTTACTACCACCTCCACCATCACCACCTCCATCACCACCTCCACTACCGCCATCACCACCACAACCTCCACCTCCACCACAACCTCCACCACCACATCCACCCTCCACCACCACCTCACTAACACCACCACACCACCACAGCCTCCACCTCCACCACAACCTCCACCACCACATCCACCCTCTACCACCACCACACCACCTGCACCACCACCACCACACCACCACCACCATCTCCACTACCACCACCACCACCACCATCTCCACTACCACCACCACACCACCTCCACTAACACCACCACCATCTCCACTACCACCACCACACCACCTCCACCACCACCACCACACCACCTCCACCACCACCACCACACCACATCCACCACCACCACCACCTCCACTACCACTAACCACACCACCTCCACCCTCCACCACCCCCTCCGCCCTCCACCACCCCATCCACCCTCCACCACCACCACCACCACATTCACCCTCCACCACCACCTCCACCACCACATCCACCCTCCACCACCACATCAACTCACTACCACCACAACCCCCCCCCCCCCCCCTCATCCTTTCCGGGCAAAGGTCGTGAGTGGTCGATGCACCTTTGACTTTTTCTCTGTAAGCTGAATCACGAAGCTAAATATTTGTCCATCTCTCCTTCTTTAAAAACCTCCATCATGCTACACCTTCAACCGCTTACCAACTACCTCTAGGAAATTCTACTTTCTTTTCCTCCTCTACTATGTTTAATTCTTTATCTACTTTACTTTCTATAATATCTTTCATTTCCTTATATTTATTCATCCTAGTGTTGGTTCTTGTCTCTCCTTTATTCATATATTTCTCTCTCACCCCTCGTCTCCCTCTTCACTCACCCCCTCCTCCCCTCTCCCCCCCTCTCCCCTCTAGCCCCCCTCCTCCCCTCTCGCCCCCTCTAGCCCCCCTCCTCCCCTCTCGCCCCCTCTAGCCCCCCTCCTCCCCTCTCGCCCCCCTCCCTCCCCTCTAGCCCCTCCTCCTCCCCTCTAGCCCCCCTCCTCCCCTCTCGCCCCCTCTAGCCCCCTCCTCCCCTCTCGCCCCCCTCCCTCCCCTCTAGCCCCCCTCCCCTCTAGCCCCCCTCCTCCCCTCTAGCCCCCCTCCTCCTCCCCTCTCGCCCCTCTCCTCTCCCTTCTCCCCCCTCCCCCCTCCTCCCCTCTAGCCCCACATTCCCAGTAGCTTCTCTTAGAAGATCTTATTAGTGTTATAATCATCCTTAACTATGTATACATGATAACATCCCCTTCCCTCACCCCCTTCATCCCCTCCCCTCCCACACTCATCCCCTCCCCTCCCCCTCATCTCCTACCCCCTCATCCCCTCCCCTCCCCCTCATCCCCTACCCCCTCATCTCTTCCCTTCCAACATTTAATTACCGGTGTTAAGGTAGCCACCAACAGTCTTTGTGGTGAGGTGATCTCCAGGTAGTTTAAATGGTGACGTGTGTGTGTGTGTGTGTGTGTGTGTGTGATTGAAGAACTGCTGGAAGGTGTTGCTGTGAACTAATGGAATGCCGGGAGGATTCTTGAACCAACGGGGGGGGGGGGGGGGAAGAGTGTGGCGGCGGCGGTGTTGTGGAAGAGTTGGACATTGTTAGAGTGCGTTGAGGGCATTATTAGCCAGATAGTGTAAAGCCTTAAGAGGTTTGGACGAGCGAGTCTAGGAAACAGTTTATTAGGTAATAGCCGATCTGTAGGAGAGGCGTAAGGTGTAGGAGAGAGGGTGTGGGGTGTAGGAGAGGTGTAAGTTGGAGGAGAGAGGATGTAAGGTGGAGGAGAGGTGTAAGGTGTAGAGAGAGGGTGTGGGGTGTAGGAGAGAGGGTGTGGGGTGTAGGAGAGAGGGTGTTTGAGGCTACTACAACCGAATTTCGCAGAGTGTGGCGCTATATAATTAACGTGTGGGATTTATACCCTAACTAAGGCTAGAGAGAACGAACCCTTGGGAGAGAGAACGATAAAGTCCCGACAAATTTCATGCAAGAGATAATATAATGGGAAAAGTTTAGACGCCTCTCTTTGGGTGGACGAAGGAGAAGAACGATGATAAAAAAGAAATACACGAAGGGAAGAAGACATAGATGGATAACGCTAATGAGAGGAAATAGTTTATGATTTGGTATTTTATTTACGGGTTAGATTGTGTGTGCAAGTAGACAACACTGATGAGATAAAGATAAATTAAGTAAAACTCTCCTGGGAGCTAGGAGGGTTAGTGCCCCGGCCGGCCGCCAGGTGGACGACGACGATCCATTGAAATAAAACCAAAGAGAAGAAAAAAGAGGAGGTGATTTCCCCTAAAGTTACGAGCCACGTGGGACATAAATATCAGTGGAAGTACCAACAGCTCGAGTCTTGATGCCGCTGGGTAGGATAAGGCCTCACTGGAAGGTTTCGTAGATACTGGGGCTGTAAGGAGGACTGGATGAGAACTGTGTCTTGGATGATGATGAGGACGGAACAATTGGGGTGAGGAGGAACGTCTTACAGGTCACCCCATGTATCCCTCCCAATATAAACCCGAGAGGCACAACATAGTCCTCACACCCTCTGTGGTCAGGTGGTCAGGGCAGCAGTGTGGGTACCTGATTTAGACTGTTACCTTGGCTACAGTTACCGCTAAATTCCTATCATGTGAAATAAATCCTCATGATTGAGAAGAAATCTGAATGATAGAATAGGATGATAATAAGTAAAAGGAAGATGAAGAAAAGAATAAATAAAAGTAAACTACCAGACATATTGTTTACCAACGAGGAAACAGAATATGGTGTATGGTGTGTGTTGGTGCTCACAAGAGGCTAAGAATAGTAATTGGTGAACTGTGAGTATGTCAAGTCTGGTTAACGAGGCTTTTATTTACTACCTGCAACAAGGAAGAGCTCCAGTGATATTGTTTATATGACCCCGATACTCGACCTCTCACACGGCAGAAAAAAAATTTACTCGTATAATTTATCTAAGAGAAAATTTTGACACCAGTGAAATAATACCGATATAAAACATGATCATATTAAGGGACGTACGACCATATTTGTTTTGGTAAGAAAGTGCATTAAAAACAGTTTTATAACAAGTATACCCAAGATATATTCAATAAAAACAAACATTATATGATTATACCTGTTCACCAGCTTCTGTGTGGGGCTGTGAGGTTGTCGTGAGTGTAGTGAGAGAGACGTTGGTGGGGGAACATTTTATTTCTACTGAAAAAAAGATAATGTAATTGGCAGGCGCAGGTGGCACTCTGGGAGGTGGTGACGGGGCCTCGTGTAGTGTGTGTAGTGCCTTGTGGTGCTCGAGGTGAGGAGGTGTGGCTGAGCTGGAATGATTACACTGCCTCTTGTTTTTATTTACTTTTTACTGATTTCTAAGATCAACTTTATCATGGCGAGGATTCCTACACAAAACTTGGGAATATATCTTGATAATTTTGTATTTATTTTTTTCTCCTAATTTATCTTATTCGTGCCTGGGGGATCTCACTTGTTTTACTCGACCACTTACTACGGGTCATTGGCTCCTGGCGGTGTTTCCACGAACTGAGGCGAAACATTTTATACGGCTGGTTAGTGACCATGGGTGAGTGGTTCAGGGTCAGGCACCATTACCTTGCTGCTGTGTAGGGGCAACAGGTCACCTCACACCCAGTAGTTCACCCACCACTCACACTTTCCTTATTACGAACTTCGTGTCGAACTTTAGCAAGAGTTGAGTCTTACCAGGAGGCCGGGCCGGTTCCCTGGCCAGGCTGCAGCACTCACCACCACGGTCGTCCTCTGCTAAATTTACTCCGTGATTCACCAGTCCCCTGCCGACATATTTTAGGAATTCTACTCGTCGCTACACTGCTAGTGACTCCCCTTGATCATGGTACAAACTTCACCAGTGATCTTGTGTTTATTTGTCTTGGAACACCAGTTGACCAAGTCTTCAGTCTCATTAAATATAGGTTTAGTTGATTTACGCCGCAACCCTGGTGAACACAGACCTTACCCGAGGTTACAAACTTTATGCTACTGTCATTATAATGTTATCAGGTTTGGTTTGTGTCGTCAGAGACTTTGTAAAGATTTTTGTCACATATCTTAGGCAAATTTCAGTTAACTCGTTATTACTATTTGTCTTCTGAGTTTTCTGCATTGTCTAGTTTATCAGCTCTTTGGTTTATGACTTTTGAACATAAGCAACTAACGATCTTTGTATGATCAGCGTCACATGAAATTTATTTTGCATTACACTAGAGTTTCTTAACTAGTGTCTGCAGTCGGTTTTTGTGGGACTTAACACGTCAGCGGGCGTTAGAACATCATGTGGTCGTGGACATCATGGAACTATGTCAGTGTCTCTTGGTGGAGGAGTCACGATGTACACCACAGTTTACATTAGTTCTCTCTCTCTCTCTCTCTCTCTCTCTCTCGCTCTCGCTGGTGTACCTTGCTCTTAACACACACACACACCACAAGGTATAGTGTTGGTGTTGGTGTTGTAAATGACGCAAGGAGTGAACGTTGTTTAGGCAGCAGGGAAGAGGGAGAGAGCCATGCCAAGAACTACGTCATCACTAGACTGATCATTAACACATGTGAACTTAATTTTAAATTTTTGTCTCGTATGAACCAAAAAAGTTAAAAAAAAAATCTAATGAGTTATTTAATTCATTTGTCTTTTCGCCAAATTCTTAACAAAAATAAAGTTAATTAATTAGAAAGTTATCAGGTGTACATTCGAAGAAGTCTAAATCATGGTTGCCTTACTGATTGCCATTTCAGTAACATTTAATAACACAGTAAATTTATAACTAAACCAAGTGTGGAGGAAGTACTGACACGACCTTCAACTTGATGACGAAAGCTCGCCCATGTCACTCCTCCTTGGTAGTGACCTTCAGGGCAGTAGGTGACCTGAGATCCTTGGAGTGTGAGGTGCTACTTCGTGTGGGAAACTGACCACACATCTTGATACAAATACCGGTGGTAAACATGCACGGTGTTCAGTTCTCAGTGACAGGCTAGGTATAGCTGCCGTGTTGATCATCCAATAATAGAGTGGTGATACTACACAGCCCACGGCAGGCATCGTCCTCCTCACTCCACCAAGGTTTAGGAAGAGTGAAGGAGACTGTAACACCCGCGTAGGATCGAGCAACAAGTGACTTCGACATATTTTTTAATCAAACTATTGCTCATTGGATATTACAAGACTACTTCATGAAGCATTAGTGGTCAATCAGTTGATAAATACAATAATTTCATTCGACAAACACGTTAAATGTGAATGAACTGGACCAATCTATCATATAGTTAGTTGTAAAGCACTATTAAATTTATAGCTAATAATATTCTATTGGCAGTAAATATTAAAGATCACTGAACAGACAAGAAAATAAATCATCCCGGTGCTTGACTTCCAAGAGTAAACAAATAGACGTAGTGAAGTGAATGACCGCACCCAGCGTCCGAGGCAAGGCAGTGAGTGTGTGAGACTGACAATAGACGTCTTGCCATTCTACCGTCCCTCACTCACTCTCCCACTACACCTTCACGCAAGTAATGAGAACATGACTGGAGACAGTTAATTACAGGTGGGGACTCACTCAGTACGTATAAAATATAACGCCTTTGACACAGTGCATCAAGGAGGACTCAGCCGTACAAGATGCGTAATGTGAGGACTCGGACATACTTTCGAATCAGTGAACCTTTGAACCAGTGAACCTTCGGGATAATAAACTTCCGAAATAATGAATCTTCTGACTAATGAGCCTTCGAGTTATTGAACCCTCGGGGTATCAATGCTTTGGACTAATAATTAAACATCGAGTCATCAAACCCTTGGAGAAATAATACTTCGTAACAGTGAACTTCTATTTTCGACAAGGTTACACTTCAAGGTTGACGTGCACACTCGGCTGTCTCTCAACCTGCCCTGGGAGTGTTGTTCTCTTTCTCAGCTATCTCTCAACCTGCCCTGAGAGCGTTGTTTTCTCTCTCAATTATCTCTCAACCTGCCATGGGAGCGTTGTTCTCTCTCAGCTATCTACGTTTACCTTCCCGATCAAGGACACTTATGCTTGGTATTCTGTCATTTGTCTCTCTGGCGTGTGGACCCAGCAAGTCACCTTAGCTTATCCTCTTCTCAGTATCATGACATCTCAACCCCAAACTCCATGTTAGACTTATTAGCTGACCTGAAACACAATCTAGACGCCATGGATATTGAGTTAGGTTAAGTTATCATTTATGCCATGTTAAAAGTGTTATAATTCAGCCTTTGAAGGTTATCTTGTATTGTGAAGTGAAGTTATTATTAGGTAAATATTGAGGAAGAATATTTTTGTTAATTGCTTATCTTCACGAGACCAGATGGGGAGATTATAGTGATTTAACTTGTATTTTAGAAGGAAGAGATTCTGGCCAATGAAACACCAGATTTTATTTCTGTAACTGATTATGTAGCGGAGGTCAGGATAAGGGAAGTGTGGTTTATTGACTTCATCTGTTGTCTCTGTTGTAATTGAAGTGTTTACTGATTTCAATATATCAGCTACCACACCTATGGTACCTTATATATATATATCTAATAATGTTGTGACTCTATATTCAACTACTGGAGGACAAACACACCATCGTGTCTAGTGAGTCCGACACAACACACTCGCCTGGTATCTTGATTTAACCTGTTTATCACCTGTACAAGATAATCTCTCTTCTTGATTAACGTAAACACCTGTATCTATGTGTCTCTCTCCAGAAGGCAGGTGTGTCTTCTGTACCTGACAAAAAAGTGTAATTTGACAAAACTCCCCAAGAATGTCGACGTTGTATGAGTCTTGCCAAAGAATTCATGTATCGTATACCAGGTGCTCTCAGCAGGTGTTTCCTACCCTTATCATTATAAACACCTTGAGGTTGACTTAGTGTTTCAGAAAGGTGGACTTAGTGTTTCAGAAAGGTGGACTTAGTGTTTCAGAAAGGTGGACTTTGTGTTTCAGAAAGGTGGACTTAGTGTTTCAGAAAAGTGGACTTAGTGTTTCAGAAAGGTGGACTTAGTGTTTCAGAAAGGTGGACTTAGTGTTTCAGAAAGGTGGACTTAGTGTTTCAGAAAAGTGGACTCAGTGTTTCAGAAAGGTGGACTTAGTGTTTCAGAAAGGTGGACTTAGTGTTTCAGAAAGGTGGACTTAGTGTTTCAGAAAAGTGGACTTTGTGTTTCAGAAAGGTGGACTTAGTGTTTCAGAAAAGTGGACTTAGTGTTTCAGAAAGGTTGACTTAGTGTTTCAGAAAGGTTGACTTAGTGTTTCAGAAAGGTGAACTTAGTGTTTCAGAAAAGTGGACTTAGTGTTTCAGAAATCTCAATTTTTTTTTCAGTAGGTGATATAGATAACTGAAGCTTGATTTTAGCCTCAGTAAATATACCTACAACTTTTGATGTTTCTTGTAGTTTATTTAAAACCTTCCAAGTCGATAAAACCTCTGACTGGAACCTGGACAACTTGCCTAGTCAAGGGTGATGTTGAGACCTAAATGTTGTCGTAAGTTTACATGTATTTGGAACACAAGCAGTAGCCTCGTTAATGATAATTTTTTTGCTTGTTTTTTTTTACCTAAATTATAAGATCAAATTAATATTTCTCTACTGAACAAAATACACTACAATTTAATTCATCACAGAAGGTGTTTTTGTGTCTGCCGAGTATAACCTGGTAAAGGCTGTTGACGTAGAACATAACTTAGTGAGAATCGATAATGGGAACTTATAAACTCAGACCAAACTTTACCAAGACAGAAACTAACCAAATTAAGTAGATATGAGAGAGAGAGAGAGAGAGAGAGAGAGAGAGAGAGAGAGAATGTTTATCATACTTCAAGGGTAAGAGGCGAGAGAGGACCGCTAAATATGTGTATAAAGGGTAAGTGGCTACTTTCTGTACTACTGCCAACTAAGGGCTATATTTACCTACCACAGATTGGTCTCAGCTCATCCCTGCCTCGCCCCCCCCCCTCCCTCCCCCCCTGCTTCTCTTTTCTTAACCAATTAATTTCAGTCATTATTTTTATATGGGACCCTCTTACTGTCTCGTTGGTTGGATTAATGACACGATAACTATAGGGTGATAGTTAACAAGGAAATGCTGTTATATAAAGGACTGTCTTACCCTGTATAAGAACGAGATTTGTGGAGGTTTATCCCGTATAAAGTCTTCATAAAACGAGCTTAGCTTTTGTGCATAAATTATAAATCAAACAACTTTTTCTCTCACATATTCATGAGTCTTCCCGACACAAGACCCCTTTTAATTATTAATAAAGGGGTGAGGAAAATTTAATATATCATAAAAAAAAAATTAACCCCAAGTTTTATTTATATTTTAATTGGTTTCTTCCAACTCGTTCGCTGCCACTGAGGGTATGGGCGGGAACCTGGCGGCTCTCTTGGCTATTATGGAGGGGGGGGGGGGGCGGGTCCTACCTTCAGCGGACATGGTGGCTATTTTTTCTCCGCACCACTTGATACCAACATCTATCTAAATATAAGCCGGGGAGGTGATAGAAGCGAAGGACACTGGTGGTGTTGGTGAGCCATGGTAGGAGGTCACACGCTGGGACAATGTTATCACCCACGGTCTTGACAACCTTAAAACGGGAGGCAGAAAGGAAGGGGGAGGAGGAGAGGCGGTAAAGAGAACTAAAGACACTGTTTACTGTTTCACGGGTCATTTATATTTCATGGGGGAACAGTTTTCTCGTAAACAATATTTAACTCTAGTTCCTGCTGTAAGACAAGTTAGGATTTATGTGACAGGATATATTTCTTTGTTTCGTTTCTTTATGATGGTGTAATGGTGTAGGGGAGCGGGCCACCAGCGCTGAGGCTCAGGTATAGCGAGGATATCAATGCTTCTTGCTCAAAGATTTTTCGTCGTGATTACATGTAGAAAATACAAACTTTTGGCAATGATCAGTCAAGGGTTAATTTAGTACAATAAAGATAATAATGACAAGCTTTTATAAACAACCACATTGCGTTATTTTCCTAATTAACTTATGCACTGACACCCTCAAGCAGTCACCCCCAACATTGTGGATCTGATGACAAAATACTGCTTAAGTAACCATAACACCAAGCTAAGTTACCCCTTCCAATATTTCACATCTGACCATGTTTTGTTTTCTCTCCACAGGTGAGTACGAAGGAGCACAGATCATCCCAGTGAGTACACGAGCCAGTCCTCACAAAACAGGTGTGACTGAAACAGAATAACCAAATATAGGTCAACAACTACACGCTGCCAAGTTGATGAAAGCTCAGTGTTTTCCAGCAGACAATCACTCACTCACGCCCCAGCGATCAATACCTCACTGAATTCAAATATATCTTTTGTTTTGCCCACTCCTCTTACCGCGTCGTGATGATGTGCTACGCTTTTCATGGTATTGTCATTATGTTCCACACTTTTGAATTCTGTTTATTTCACATTTAAGATCTGTCAAGTATAATTCACTGTCTATTATTTCTGTCAATTATTCTTTTCATCTATTCAATTCACGTTAATTTCATATATGTATTATACCTAATCGTTACTGAGACGATAACACCTATGTATAACTCTTATTGTCAGTTTGTGTTATAGCCTCGACAATCACAAACAGTTCTTATAACCCGTCAATATGATATACCGTACAGCATCACCAATAAACATCGCTTGTAAACTATATATTCGTGTTTATATAGAGCTATTAGAGAAACTAGGAGGTATATTATAAGATTACTGGAACACACACACACATACACACATTCCAATTTATACTTGTGATTATGAGTCACGATTTTTTTTAATGAATTTACGATAATTTTAATTCAAACTCGTTTAAGTCCAATTTTATAATCATGTGTAAAGAGATTCATAAACAATACCGTGTTGAGAATTCTTTTATCATATTGGTAATTAAATATATGTCTCTAAACGTCTTCCTCGTCTTATCTCAAAAGCGGGAAGAGAAATTCACAATGTTGAGACTTACTCGTATATTTGTGACAAGACTATTGAATTAAATCTTTCCTTCATGTTGGCTCGTCGTAACAATTTATCTATGTAAACACGTAAAGTCAACCCAGGGCGTCAACAGAGGCACCTTGACGTGATATAACCCAGACAGTGAAAGACAGGATAGGTGCATCTCACTCCATTAGTCTGGATATCTATGAGCCAGGTGAGCCAGGTGAGGTCTTTGGTGGTGATCAGGATTTAGTATTGACACACATAACGCTGGTGCATCATCTGGACGGCAGGAAGATAGTCAATACACCATCATAACTGCTTCTGGGAATATAGTATTTCACATGTTTCTATGACACACACTTGTACTCAGAGGCAGAGCAACACCATCAGTTTCCTCACCAGGGGGCAGTGTACAGTAGAGGTTCGTCCTTCAGTGCCAATTCCATCGTTCCTTTCATAGTTCATCGTTCAATCTCACTTCACTCTTCAGCTCCACCGGTTGTCTCTTAGCTTCCCTCTTCACTTAGCGTCACTATTTTATCACAGTTTTATCGCTCACTCTCACCCTCACGCCGCCCCCTTCCTCCGTAAGTTCCATCGTTCATTCTCACCTTCACTCTGAGATTATGCCAAGTTGGGGGTATGTGGTGGTCGTGGTGTGGGAGGAGAGGCGTCGTGCATGGTAACACATTTTAACTTGTTATTACGTAGCAAATGTGGCTCCATCGTGCCCATGTTAGTAATGAATGACCTGCGTGACTCCCTGAGACTCGGTTGATATCGAAATGTAAAACGTAAATAATGACATTTTTATTAGCATGTTATCTTATACTCTCTACTTTCTCTTTTGTCTTTCCTCCTTGTTTTGCTTTTCATATTCTCTTGTTCCTATTGTTTATCGAGTCTATTGTTATAAATAGTTTCACCCTCGCGGCCTCACTTCACAGTCTTGTCATTCTCTACACGTCCTGGTCATCTCTGTCTTACCCAGCGCCACCATGTCAGCTCTTCGACGTAACTTGTCACCTCGGCCTCACACACCGCTTCTTGTGTCCAGTACAACTTGGTCCTGAAAAACACATCCCCTTTTACTCCTGGTGTGTGTGTGTGTGTGTGTGTGTGCGTGCTGGGGTGTACACACAGGTAACGAGTAGCGGTCATTAGTGTATGTTACGTGTACAGGTATCCAAGTAATCCCAGCAACTGTTCAATGAAAACCCCGGGTAATTAAAAGCGACAACCTAACGTGCACCTCTCTCGTTAATCATCGCAGGGAGAGTAATGAAAACGCCAGACAGTTCATTTAAATTAAATAATGAGATTTGCGTTCATTAGTGACCATCTGATTATATGGGAAAAATTATCTACGGGGGATTAATTATCGGCGACTGATGGAGAGGTGTTGGTCGGGGTGCTTTTAGAGAGGGAAATCCAGGGACATTCCCCTTCTCCCTCGACCCTCTTATATGTAAACAAGGGGTGGAGGGAAGAGGGTTGGATCCGGTCACCACTGGATGCCACCTTATGCGTGCGGGGACAGTCGCCACCAATTGCCCTATTCTGTACATGGGGACACGTTCATAATCTATCTGTCACCTCCTGTGTGTGTGGAGATTCAGCTCAGTTGCCACCACCCTGTTCTCTCCACTTGGGATTGACAAGACGCACTGCTTAGATTTCATTCAAGTTCCTGAGAGGGAGTCGTGGGGAACCCGGGGCACGTGATTCACCTCTTCAGAAAATATTTTGGAGTTGTTGAACAGAATCAAGGAATTTCTTTTTTTTGAGACGAAGGAAAGAAAGGAAACAATGAGGTGTGTGTGAGTGACGATGCTTCAGCTGGTAGGTGAGAGAGAGTTGCAGGTGTCTACAGTAATTCATTAAAAAAAAAACTGTGGATTTAGGGAACAATAATTATTCATGTCCTGATTAAAAGTAAAAGAATCTATTTTTTACTCTTCAATAAAAGACTCAAGTTAAACAGCAGCTTCAACCAGCTGTTTGAGGCGAGACAGGAAGTTTCACCTAAAGGATGAATATTTGTCGAGAGGAAATGTGAAAAAAAAAAATATGAAGGTATAAAAAAAGCGATAAATTGTTTAGAGGAGGAAGAGGGTGAGTGGTGTCGATGAGGGAGGTAAGGGGTGGCGAGGGAGAGGGGTAGTGAGGAAGAGGGTGAGTGGTGTCGATGAGGGAGGTAAGGGGTGGCGAGGGAGAGGGGTAGTGAGGAAGAGGGTGAGTGGTGGCGAGGAAATAGGTGAGTGGTGTCGATGAGGGAGGTAAGGGGTGGCGAGGGAGAGGGGTAGTGAGGAAGAGGGTGAGTGGTGTCGATGAGGGAGGTAAGGGGTGGCGAGGGAGAGGGGTAGTGAGGAAGAGGGTGAGTGGTGGCGAGGAAATAGGTGAGTGGTGTCGATGAGGGAGGTAAGGGGTGGCGAGGGAGAGGTGGTAGTGAGGAAAAGGGGGGAGGGGTAGTGAGGAAGAGGGTGAGGGATGGCGAAGAAGAGGATGAGGGGTGGCGAGGAGGAGGGTAAGAGGTGGCGAGGTAAAGTGTAAAATGTTATGGGTCTCAAAAAGTGCGTCTTGGAGGTGTTTTACTCTGGCTAAATTTTGATGGCCCATAGCTATCCCTCACTGCCTCCCTCTCACTTTGTTATTTAGCTCGTCCTCCCTCAAATTATTCCATCCTCTCCCTCTCTCTAACACCATTCCATCCTCTCTCTCTCTCTCTAACACCATTCTACCCTCCCTCTCCCTCTCTCTAACACCACTCCAGCGTCTCCCTCTCATCCATGTTGCAGTGATCATCTTCCTCCCTCTCTCACATTATCACCGTCATTCACTGTGTCTACCGATCTGTAACTCTGAGCTGTGTCTTTTTCCTCTTCTAAATGACCTCCTTAGGGCACGTTCTTGTACACCTCCCAGGAATGTGTGTGTGTGTGTGTGTGTGTGTGTGTGCGTGTGTGTGTGTGTGTGTGTGTGTGTGTGTGTGTGAGAGAGAGAGTCCCTGTAAGTACTTATTGGATTACCGTCCATGAAGGTTTACGCACATCCCTACCGACGTACAGGGAATCCTTACAAATGGCTCAGATGAGAGAGGACGATACAGAAACACGTAATGCATATAATAAATCTTCATAAAGCCATCTAGCTGTATGTAACCCCTGCCATGACGTTTGGTTAAAGCCTTATAACCCCACTAGATGATACTTGGTTACTGTTATAGTGGCCCTAGTACCCGTCTCACCTGGCCCCCCGGCGTTTACTACCTGAGTACTGTGATGGTGTAATCCTGGACTCTTTCCCTGTACTTCTTGAGTAAGGTCTTCATGATAACCTGGAATTAGTGTAAATTGTATGGACCAATACCTGTAGGATATTAGATCAACACCTGTAGTACTTAAGACATACACCTGTAGGACTTTAAACTAACACCTGTAGGACTTTAAACTAACACCTGTAGGATTTTAGACCAACACCTTAAGGACCCTCCATTAACACCTGTAGATCTTTAAACTAACACCTGTAGAATTTTAGGCAAACATCTACAGTATAGGACTTTAGACCTTCTAGAGTACAAAGATATATTTTCATTTACTGATATGGTTATTCGTATATAAATATTTATATTATTTTTCTTGCGTGTGTCAAGAGCTCTCAGAATATTGACATGTGCAAATGGCGTTGTGTTGTTTTGTAAGGGAAATAATGTTGTCAGGTCAGGGGAATTTTGGCAGGGCCGGGAGAGGTGTTGTCAATGCTATGTTGTTGTTGTTGTCAGGGTTTGGGTGCTGTCAGAGGGTGTTCTCGAGGCAGGAAGTGCTTTCTGGTTAAGATGTGTTGGTGTTGTCTGGTTAGAGGTGTGTCAGGACAGGAAAGTTGCCAGAGTGTTGTTTAGGTATAGGTGTTGTCAGGGACGTTGTCTGGCCAGGGGTGTTGTCAAGGATGTTTCCAGGACAGGGGTGCTATCATAGACTGTTGTCAGAGGAGAGATGCTGTCATAGGATATTGTCAAGGCAGGAGGGATGTTGTCAGAGAGTGTTGTCTGGGTAGTATTGTTGCCAGGGGCATTTTCAGAGGAATTTATCAAGGCAAGGGTGTTGTCAGAAAGCATTGTCTGGTCAGAGGTGTTGTCAGAGGATGTTGTCAGAGCAGGGGTGTGTTGGTCAGCAGGCGCAGCACAGAGGACTCAGATACCTGCTATCACTGGGCTGCCAGTCATTACCTGGAAATCAATAAAGGTGCAAAAGCTGATAGCACTTGGCGCTCCCTCCCACCTCCATTGCCCCCCCCCCTCCCCTCCCCCCTCCCCTCTTGCTATCTCTCGTTCACGTCTCTCTCTACTTCCTCTATTCATTTCCTTATTCTCTCATCCCCCCCTACTCTCTCTCTCTCTCCATCTCCTTCCTCTGTTTCTTCTCTAGTTCCCTCACCTATGTCTCCTACCCGTCCCATTCTCTCTCTCTCTCTCTCTCTCTCTCTCTCTCTCTCTCTTACTTCTACGCCCTTCTTTCTCTTCCTATCTTACACCTATTGAGTTAGTCATTCGTTTCTTATACTCCCACTACGTGACTCACTAAGGACAAATGGTGACTGGTAACTGATAACTGGTGACTCACTAAGGACAGATGGTGACTAACGCAGAAGTAAACTGATGACTTTGTTATATAAGATCATTAGCAGTAACTGTCTACAAGAGGCCAGGCCGGGTAGTGTACAAGGAACTTCATGCTTAACTCCGGCAGACACAGATGTAGCCACTGCCTACCTCACCATCACATAACCACAACTGACTACATCGGGAATCTATAATACTCTCGTACTACAACTTGTGGCAATATTGGTAAAGCCTTGTGACTCGAGATCCAAATGTTTTTTTTTTATTATTATTACTGGAATATATAATTTTTCCCCCGGTTAAATTAATTCATGACACGGATATGGATTTCTCCGTTGTGTAAAGGGGTATTAGAAAAGTTTGTTAACGTAATTGGATACGAAGGGAATTTATTTATTTTTAATTCATATCGTCTCTTTGATCACCAAGTGGAAATTTTACATGATGTGTAATCACAATTTTTTTCAAGGCAATGAGACGAAAGATGGACATACACATAATGAGATATATACAGTATAATGAAATATATATAATGAGATATTTTTCATTGGATAAATTTGGTCTGTTGATATCTGATGATTTTTGCAAGTGCCTGGAGGTGGTATCAGTTAGTCAGTTTATAAATAGTCAGGGGGAACTACAGGAGACAAGCAGAAGGTGGTGAAGGTGCCAAGATACCACCGAGGGTACACAAACACTCACACTCAGTCAAGCATTATACGGGTACTTTTGTCTATATTAAATCAAGTATCAGACAGAGTACACTATGTGGAGACCAGCTGAAATAAACACGAAATAGTGCCAAACAGGTGACGACTATGTGAGGTGCTAATTGTAGGTGCTACCTCTACTACTACTACTACTACTACTACTACTACTACCACTATTATCACCACTATTATCACCACCACCACTCCTACCACTACTTCTACCTCCACTCCTACCACCACCACCACCACCACCACCTCACACACACATCAGCATTATAGGTTAGTGTTATTCGCTGCCTTAAAACACAGTTACAATGAGAAAGGAAATGTAATTCTTCCTGCTAATTTACGTAGTAGTCCCCCCCTCCCTCTCTCCCTCCTTACTTACTTACTTTTCTCCTTTTCTTCCATTCTTCCTCCCGCTTTTCTTCCTTCCCTCTTTCCTCCCTTCTATTCTACCTCTCTTCTTCCTTCTCTCCCTCCTTACTTCCTTCTCTCCCTTCCATTCTCCCTCCCTCCCTCCCTCCCTGCTGGCCTCACCCTGGCAATATAATTTTACAGCCTTCGTGTTGCTGGACGGGATAAAGAACACCTTAAGAATATTCGTCGTTTTTTTTTCTCTTTCATTTTACGTCTCTCTCTATTTATCTCTTATTTATCTATCATTTATTTCATCATTTTTAATAGTTCGAGAATGATTAGATACAAGAAACTCACAAACAAAAATTAGCAAAGGGGTGTAATTTTTTTAAGCATATTAGCATACTTTTATGATGTCAGGTCACGGGAATTGATACATACGCCGGGTGTCATACAACAGTACTAGTATACATAACTTACGGTACATAATACTCTAACACAATATAGCCATCAATACAAGAGCCATAACTTTAAAACTCCATAATGTTGACACTATATAGTACTTCTGGACACAATCAAAATGTTACCCCTGAAAGTATATGAAAGCCAGAATAACAACATTGACAGTGTGGCGATGTTATCAAGGTGTATCTGTCAGCTGCCTTGACACTATCATAACAATACCCATAAAATATTCACCATAACATCAACGAGATTAAATTAACCTTTATAAACCTTTAAGAACATCAAGAGGAAAGTTTCAAGAGCAATAAATAACGAAAATAATTATCATATCAAGTAACCTGAAACTGTCAAGGGAAAAGACTATAAGTGACTTCATTTACACACACACCTGGCGCGGGTGTTGAGAGCCGCGGGAGACAGCACAGAACAGGTTACTTCCGAGGAGAGCATACTGTTACACCTGACGTACATACATACTAGTGGTAGATCGGATGACAGATTTCTAACATCAGCGGGTGAGGATGTGAATCTTTTGTGAAGGTCATTGTTTAACCTTTTGACTTAAAGTGTTTCACATATCCTTTATACTCACTAATGACGTGATTACAGTATCTTAGGGTGAACTAATCCATCACTATCAAACTAGATATTACTTTTAACTACTGCTTGTTATACTAGCTTCATTTATATTACAATTTATTAAAGTACAGTAGTTTCTTAAAGCATATGTTCACGTATTTACTGTCTTTTAGATGCTAGGAATAGTAAACAGCTTGAAATAAATACTGACCCTCTCAATAGATCAGTACTCGTTCACTACACGTCAACGACACGATCATTTCGACCTTTAGCTCAACTCTCCAAACTTAATAAGTCGCTCGATTTTATTCATTAAACATATTTAAGTTTATTTAAGGGAAGTTGGGTGATAGAAAGCCGTCAAGACATAGCATTAGTTCAGTCTGTAAACAATGGTGATTAGTGTTAAAAAAAAAACGGCGAAAATAGTCGTACCAAGTAACAAAATCGTTTAATTGGCAACAGTGCTGTCTGTCTGTCTGTCTGTCTCAAAGGCTCTTCACATAAACGTAATAGACTATATATCTGTAACCAACCTTTATGTGGGTGTAGATTAACATACAGCGTCGAGTTTTCACTTTATATTTTCCACGTGAATCTTTCGCATCACAAACAACTCGGGTGGATATTTAACGCTGCAATAACCTGGTCTTTGATATTACATTAGGAAGTTTAGTTATTCTTGCAAGCTACGACACCGGATATTCTACCCAATCAATCAATCAATCAATCCTCTGGCATCAATTTTGACTGTAAAATCTAGACTAACTGTGACGGACTGTTCAGAGATCACAGTCAGTATGTTTCTCGTTAGCTTCGTTGGCAAGTCAGTCAACATGGCAGACATATAAATTGAATTTCTTAGCCATAACTTTAGTAATATATTGCTGTTATTATGTCATATTTACTCTTGTGGTGGAACATTCCTAGTCGTGTGCTGAGACCCTGGTTCATTGTGTGCATGGGACATCTAGTGTTGGAACAGTTTGTCTTGTGACGCCTTATTCATGTGAGAAGGATTTGCTCTCCTAAAATAATGTAACAAAAATGTGGATAAAATACATAAATGCGGTAAATATACTTAAAATATTAGGAAAAATAGATTATATATTGTGAAGGGTAGATGACTCCTCCAGTACCTTTGAGTTGCTAGTTCAGTTTGTATTTGTTGAAGTCTGGTGTCTTTACTAACCAAGATGCAGGCTGAAAGGCCTTAGTTGTTACAGTGCAGTGATACATTTTAACCCCAGCTTGCGTGGCACGAGACCAAGTATGTAATCTTTTGGAATCAGAGAGCATAAGGTGAGAGAGTCTGTACCACAAGCATACACTACCAACTCTGTCAAGATCAGTGAGCACAGATCCATTAGTATAAATGTACCACCAGCAGAATAGTGCTCGGTTTAATAGGCACAAAGGCCGTGTTATCACCACAAGAATAATCACAAAGGCTAGAGGAACATTTAACCCAATCACAAAGAGTTGGTGAACCCTCGATACACTGAATTTAGAACAAAGAGATAAAAAGTAAATAAAAATCGGTTACCAAACGCTAGTAATAGATTATTTCAAAGAGTTTACTAAGAAAAATTAACTCTTATAACATTATCCATAGCGTAGTGCTGCCACGTATCATCTTAGACTCATTGTTAACAAGAACGCCTTCGTAAACACAGGGAACTGCTTCACGAAGATCAAAACAACATCTCCCGTAGGATTTCAAAGTCTGGAGATAAGCCGCGACTTCCTGAGAATGATCAAAGAGTGTCGAGGCTCTCTTAGACGATGAGTGAAAGGCTCCGCGATAGGAAACTTGGTCCTCCGTGTCTCTTTATACATACAAACATACATTCTTAAATCCCAAATGGCGGGGATGAAAAAAGTTCAGTGGAAGGACAGCAAGTGGATGGAAGTGAGTAGTAGGAGAAGAAATAGGTGCCTGGTTGTTATAGGTTTGTAGTAACCGACGCGACAAGACCCACATTGCTGTAGCTCGAACACAAAAAGGCCCCGTCCAGTGGAAAAAGAAGAAGTAGGTTAGTAGTAGAGTTGTTTGGTGACAGATGAAGGAGCGGTCTTTGGGCTTATGCCAAGGGTAGAACGGAGCTAGTTGGAGAGGAAGAGTTTTGAATCTCTGATCTTAAAATGTCAGAGTATTGGTTGCATGGAGGAAGGAGGATATCGTCGAAGAGTTTTTTAAGAAGAAATTGGGGAATAGTTCTTTCGTATGCTTAGAAATAATCGAACCTTAGCTAAGCCTCATTGGTTACGATATTGCTATTGAGTGGAGTGGTGGAAGGAGAATATCTGAACTCATAGCAGCTTGATGTGTGTACCTGGAGTGGTCTCAGGTCGCCCAGGTGCAGATATAGGTGTGTTATTGTTGCTGATTACGTGTTTTAGTATAGAGGGGGTGAGTATGGTGTATTGGGTCTGTTTAGTATGGGGGGGGGGGGGGTTACTGTTTCTGTGTCTCCGGGAAAGTATGATGTCGTCAAAGTATTCCTGCCATTGTGGGTGTGTGGTTGGGAGTTTTTCTATCCGTTTATCTCCAGTAGATGTTGAGAGGTGGAGTGTAGAGGCTTTCTTGTCCCTCCGTGTCTTTATGACGTGTGAGTGCTGTGAGGGACAGTCTCCACTCATTGTGAGGGACACGGCGATAGACAATATCCACTCAGTGTCTTCTCAGTGTGAGGAACACGGTGAGGGACAGCCTCCACTCAGTGTCACCACAGTCTTGGGGACACAATGTGAGCAGATTGTGTCTTAACACCTCCTGGGTCCAGCTCGGTGATCAAGACACCGCCTTAAAGTGCTCAGGCTGTGATGGAGGCAGCAGCGTCTTAAACCGTGGATCATGTGGCTGGTGGGGATGGCGTGGTGGATGATGGTTCATGATGCTCCACATATTTAAAGTAAAACTAAACCATGAAATAAAAAACCCCAATACTTATTTCTTACAATGTGTACGAACTCAGCCGCTATGACCTGGAATCGCTTTTCCTTGTTAAGTCTCAAGTCCATTCACGTTTTTTGCACCTCAGAAGTTAAGAGGTCAAGTATGTCAACACAACAAGTACATATACACGAGACCTTTGGCTGGCACATCGAGGTTAACTGTCTCATCTGCTGACACACATCTATTGATGAGGTTTGGGCCACTGTCTTGCATTTCTTGTCGTGAATCAAACACTTTGGAAAATTTCTCATGAGGGTTTCAACTTTAGATTACTCGGTGTTGTTTTATTCATTTATTTTCGTGTTTGCTTTAAAAACGAGTGTAAATAATACTTGGGGTTGTATCATGGAGTCATTAAAACATCCTTGTCTCTGGCCCCCCCTGGAGAACTGAGAGTAGATTACGTCAAGTGCTCACTGGAGAGTCTGAAACTAACCCCACAATTTTCATCTCTCACACTTACGACCAGCGAGGGAATGAGATGTATTGTATTATTTTATTATTATTATTATTATTATTATTATTATTATTATTATTATTATTATGTCGATGATAAATAAAGCTCTATGACTCAATTATGACTCACAATTCAATTCAATTCAATGGAGGGAACTGTACCTATTGTTGTAATGTTAACAGACCCTGAGCTAAGAAGCCATCCTCCACCACTACTCTGGTTGGAGAATTGCTGCTCAGATTAAATGTGAGAAATAAAGACACATTTAGATAATGAGTCAGCGTGACACTTGACTGATAGGAGGCCATGACTATCAACCTAAGCTGAGTATATTATGCTCCTGGCGAGGCTGAGGAAGATGTTTGAGACTCAGGAACAACGAGAGATTGAGTCTACTCCTTTTTCCTTCTCCATGAGCCTTAATGAGTGTCTGATAAAGATGAGGAAATACCCCAAAAAAACCATCAATGAGCCTTTAGAGGAATTTGTCGCTTCCATAATGAGTTTTGGGGGGAATTTATCATTAATTTATCGTGTATTTGTTGTGTCATTTATAGGACTCGTGTATTATGGTGACTTAATACATGTGGGACAGCCGCCATAACTTTTATATTATCTCTAATGATGGACGAGTTTAAGGTTATCTGAGTGGAGTGAAGTGGAGTGATGATGGTAGTTGAATGGCACGGAATGGAATGGAATTATAATGAAGCTGGGGACATAAATGGATATATTAATCTTTATACAACCGGGAGTCATTAAAGTCTTATGTCTGTCTTTCCGTCTTCCTGCAGGCCATTATTCACTCTGATTTCCAATGATTAATCTTCACCGATGATGATCTGATTGTCTTCATATTTCGATTGTAAACTTTGCTCAAGGTTCCTCGGTCCTGATTAGCTCGTGGTGAAAGTGTGGTGATATTTAGAGCTCTTCTGGAGGATGTTGGGCTGATTGGTGAAAGGATTGTTTTTTTTATCATATTTTTACACACCTGGGATGGTTTACCTCTCTTCTGATTGATCGCTAGACCACCTGAGTGATCGTAATACCACCTGAGTGATTGCAATAGACCTTCTGAGTGACCATGGACCTCCTTGAGTTTCTAGGTCGAGTACAGTTCCATTAAGCCCATTAAGTACACGTCCCTCAACCTCTCGGGGGGAATAGAGTCTCGTCTGAAAATTCCGAAGATGAACATTTTACTCATCCAAACAAATTCTCTCTTGGTCATTATTTTCAACGGTATTGTTGGATCCCTGGCTGGAAATAACAGTACTTTGTGATGATGTTGACACTAAACTCTTTCTATAACGAGGTAATTTAGTAGTTAGGTCGTTGGTTGTCCTCATATTACGGCAAAATATTATATAAAGTCATATGCGAACGCTGATGAAAATTTCTCCGAGAGGCTTCAAAAGCTTTTAAGCCTAGATAACTTATCAGGAATAATAATTTTTAAGGAGTTAAAAATTTATCATAAAATTTAAACAAGTTTTAGAGTGGCAGAGGATGAAAGATTCACAGAAGGAAGTAAATCTGGTGAAGCCTAAAATAATACTTCTATTTCACGAAGAAGATTTTGGAAGAAGGAAAATATACAAAGTTTACTTGACGTTAAAGACGACTATTATTTTAAGTGGTCAAACAAGTTGTAGGTTAGGAAAGTCAGGGGAAGTTTAGGATGAGGGACGCTACAAGACGCATTTGGGAGTTAGTGGAAGCTAAATATAGAGAGGTTAAGGGGAGCACGAGGTGTCAGGGAAAAATGGTTTAGGGAGAATCAACAGGAAGATCATGCCAAAGGAAGCTGCAGCACGTCGCTATCAAGGTAAGAAGCTCAGAGTGCCATGATACCACAGTACTGGGGCCATAGGTGCCACAGGTGCCATACGTGTTACTGTTATAGGTACCATACGTATTACAGGTACCATAAGTGTTACAGGTTCCTTACGAGTTACAGGTACCATACGTGTTACAGGCACCATAAGTGTTACAGGTACCATACGTGTTACAGGTGCCATACGTGTTACAGGTACCATACGTGTTACAGGTACCTTACAGACACTACCATATGCATTCTGGTTCCTCTTTCTGGATGGTTCTCGGGTGTCAAGGGCAGTTGGAGGGTTGGGGAAGGTTTTGGTTATTAAGGCAGTGTGTATGGCACAGAGACAGTCAGTGTAGTCAGTGTGTATGGTACGAGAGAGTCAGTGTGTATGGTAAGAGACAGTCAGTATAGTCAGTACACCGAGCCAGTCTACGTTTTCCTTCCCGTTCTCGCCCAGCCAACTTGCACCAACCCACTAATATGTTTTATTAAATCTACCAGCGTGTGTAAGGTCCCTGGGCGGAAAAATGCAGACTACGGGTGGCGGGAACTGGCGGGCGGAGGAAGGCGGCTAGGGGTTGGCTTCCATTTGGCAGGTTTGGTATGCGGGTCCCACACTTAGCTGACTATTTACGGTGGTATAGGCTTAAGCCATTCTCCTTTCCTCCCCGGTTGAAAGACTTTACACTTCCATTTTCTTAGCTTTGAGGGTTGGTAGGAGGTGCGTACTGGAGGTTGGAGGTAGAAGTGGATAATGGGGATGGGGAGATGGTAGGGTGTGTAGTGGGGGTTGGGATGTGGGTGGTTATAGTGGGGGTGGAGATGAGGTGTGGGTAGGGGTGGTTAGTGGTGGATGGAGTTGGGGGAGGGTTGGGGGAGGGTTGGGGGTTGATGGTAGAGGGTAGAAAGTGGAGGAAAGGGGTAGGAAGTGGGGGTGGAAAAGGGGGTGTAGAGGTGGAATGTGGAGTGGGTGGGTGTGGAAGATAGAGTAGCATCTTCAATAACGAAAAAAAACACTTCATAGTTTAGACTGAAGTGTGTCTGGGTATTATCCCTACTTGACATTGCACTTAGAAATTGACTATAAAATACGCCATTACTCCGAGATACAATATAATTAACTCTCTTAAAATCCTTACATTAATCTTCACTAATACCCAAGAAAAAATCCCAAGGAAAACCCCAAGGAAAATCCCAATGAAATCCCAAGAACTTCAATCAGATACAAAAATATATTATTATTATTATATAACTGGAGTAACATTTTAAGTGTCTTTTACCGCAAGTGACTGTTAGGTTAGGTTAGGTTTAGGTAAGGTTAGGTTAGGTTAGGTTAGGTAAGGTTAGGTTAGGTTAGGTTTAGGTAAGGTTAGGTATTAGGCAGAGTTTTTCCTCCTGGTAAAATTTCGTGGTAAGGAAAAAATCCGAGTAGTGGTGGTCCTTTGTTGATGGTGGGAAGGCGAGAGAGAGAGAGAGAGAGAGAGAGAGAGAGAGAGAGAGAGAGAGAGAGATTTCTATAAACTAAGAAATAAAAAAAAATACGGAAACCAGAGAGAAAATAAAGAACGACAAAAACACACTGAAAATGACGTAGGAAGCTGGAATAAAGCGGCTTATGAGATGTCTAAGAGGGAGGACTTCCAAGGAGATGACCACACACACACACACACACACACACACACACACACACACACTTCCCCCCCCCTCACCCCTCCCACAAGCAATCAGGATAAATTAACCTTTGAAGTAATTTAGACATAATCCCCCAGAAATTCTTGTGGTTTAATCCCTGGCAATATCGGGAGGGATATTTGGTTGATCCAGCAGGTGGTAGTAGACTAGCTGTTGGGGCAGTTAGAGGAAGTGTGATAAGTTTGCAGGCAATTCAGGTAGGTGGGGCAGTTAGCGAGAGTATGGTAGATTTGCTTCAATGTGGAGTGGGTTAAGGAGGAGAGTCGGGGAGTTGGGGGAGGCAGGGAGTATAGGGACAAGGAGTGGGAGGATGAGGTTAAGGATGAGGGATTATAGGATGGTAGGCCAGTGAAGGGGGGGATGGGGAGGAGGGGAGAAAGGGAGGGGGGACGTGTGGATATGGGAGGCCTTGGGGAGATTATGATGAGGGGAGGTGAGACGTAATAATAATAACAATAAAGATAATAACAATAATAATAATAATAATAATAATAATAATAATATATACTGATATAGGTGTCTTGTCGGTACTGACTGAGGTGATATACAGACACCAAGTGATATACACACACACACACAGTCAACAGATGGTCCAGGATAATTGCTCCAGGCTAACACGGGCGGTTCAGTTTGGCAGATAACTACATAACAACACATTTCTGGTGGTGGGGGGGGGGGGAGGGGAGATCACAATTATCTTGCCTCCTCTCCATGTTCGACAAGAGTTGGCTGAATGCTAAGAGGTAAAGTTTATAACAACTCTGCTGGGACTGACATTGAAATTATCTTGAGGTTTCAGTGTGAGAAGGAACTCGTCCACTATACTAAGTGACAATGTAAAAGGATGCAGTGTGGTACCTTGTGGAACACCTTAAGTAAAGAAGTCCTGAGCTGAGAGAACACCTTGATACTTGACCTTGTGGTGGTGATCTGAGAGGAAACATTGACCAAAGGACAGTAACTATAGGTGGCATTCCAGGATGACAGATTCGTTTATTAAGTTATAAATTCAGACTTGAGTGATGACAATTCGCCAGACGTACAAGAGTAGAGACTGTGGACTAACATGGCGGCGCGGGGAGGGTGTGAGAGCCAGCTGACGTGTGCGTGTGTATACGAGGCGGTGATTTAAAAACGGAAATGGTTGTCTACGTCACTTGTAGCCGGAAATAAAACTGCTGCAGAATTATTAAATACCATGTACTGTAACGCTGTCGAGTTGGTTCAAGGTAGATGAGTGAAGAGAACGTTCACTTGAATATTTGATGGGAAGTTGTGTGTCAATAAACAGAATAGTGAAAACTAGAAACTGTTTCAATTTATTAGTTTAAAAAAGTGTTAGGTTTTTTTTCTCATTTTATCAATAGTCAATAAACATCACTGCAATTTCTTTTACGTGTGAGATACATTTGTTTTTTCTTCATTTTTGCAACAAGTGAGGAAATGTTGGAGTCACCGAATGGATTAAAGAAAACTTGAAGATGAGTCAGTGTGAGTCATCAGGTGAAACACGGAGTCACTCACCTTCATAATGAGTTACACGTCACTCCACCACCAGTCTCTTGCATTACACACACGAAACAGCCATCATATAATAACACCTCAGAGGATGGTATTTAACACACGCATCACACTCATATGGTGAGGTGTATAGCAGGAGTTGAACAGATCAGAAATACGTTGTGTTGATGGTAATGACTATGATCTTTAGGGCGTATTCTAAGTTGGTACAAGCACTAATCATTATCTATTAAAAAGTATGGGAGATATGACTCTATGATAGGTATGCAGAGAGACGATGATTACCTCCGGCACATGACAAAGGCAGACTGCCAAGTATGAGCACCACCACGGCAGTCGGCTGTGGGGTGTGGGGAGGGGGGAGATGGGTGTGGGGATGGGGAGATGGATGTGGGGAGGGAGAGTTGGGTGAAGGGATGGAGTTGGGGAGGGAGATGGGTGTGGGGTGTTTACGACTTGGGGGGGAGGTGGGTGGCTGAGGTGGGGACGGGTGAGGGTTGCTTATACTTAGAGACGCAGTTGTGGGTGGCTGTGTGGGTGTTGGCTCTAACAGACGGTAAGTGACTTTGTGTCTTGGCCAACACTATTCTTCCTCACATTAAGTATATTTATGCGTGTGGGTGTCTGGGTGTGTGTGTGTGTGTGTGTCTGGCTTATGTGTTTTACGATACGTTAGTGTGTCCAACAGGGATTGCAAATGGGGAGTGAAGTTGTAGGATAATTCAGAGACACAAGATGAAGTAATAATTGGATATATTACTCTTATTAGGGAAAAAATACCAATTACCAGGTATTTATGATGACTTATGTGGTTTATGTTGTGCAGGGAAGACGTGAGATAGGTTTCTGAGGAAGGGACTGAGAAACAAAAGACTGGAGAAAAGCTAAACCACCGAGAAGGGAGGAGGCAGACAAAGGGATACCCAGAAAGATATATTACCGAAGATTTTAAACTTTTTACAAACTTTTTTAGCTAATATATAAATCAAGAACCCCGTAATCTGATGCTTTAAAAGTTTAAAATTCATTTATTTTATGTAATAGTTGTAGCTGTGTCCCCGTTAGAATACATCTCTTAGTTACAGCGGCACTTTTGTCTCGCATCACACACAGTGTTTCAGGTTGCCAAGAGCTGTAGCGTACTGAGAGGAAAGAAGCCCTGTAGAAGATGGGTCACCGGTAATAAAAACCCAGGCAGGTCAGGAAGTAAAAAAAAAAGGACATTTTATAATACGGGGTTTAAGGAGCTCCCATGTGTATTCTTTACCTTTTGAGTGATGTATCTGATGTATCTTTGGGCGATGAGACACGACACTGGGGCTTAGGAGTGAAGGTGAGGTGGGGTAGGGAAGGTGGGTGATGTATAGTTCCTTTTATACTCGAGTACGTGAGGGTGTGTTGAGGTGGTAGTGTGTATTCTGGAGGAGGTACAGGCAAGATGAAGGTCAGAACTGGACGTAGGAGGGGATAATGGGTAAATGATGAAGGAAAAGTGAAACGGCGAGGTTTTTCTTTTTTTTCAGAGTAAGTAGGAAAAAGCCTCCCCGGCCTTGGTACTATAGCTGATGCCATAAACCAAGGAGTGCTGGAGGCTGTAGCCACTAATACTGGGGTCTTAGCCACGATGACCACAGCTCTCACGCCTCTCTATGTCACATACTAAGTTGAAACGGTAAATTGACCTCCTCTCCTGAAGGTAAAAATTTAAGAGTGTTTTATTAGACCAGTAGAGGCTGAACAGATTCCCATAACGAATTGAAACACGGGTTGAATGGTACAGTATTATAGTATGAGATGATGATAATATATATATAAAGGACTGGGACGAGCTGTGGTTATTACTGTTTATCTCCGGCAGGTTGGCTAAGATCCCAGCACCAGTGTTTAAAGATGGCTGCTGTCTGACACTAAGATCTTGCACACCACCAGGAATTCCTCCCTTAATAAAATAGTAAACACAGCTTATATTCTTGTATTATGTTGAATGTGTTTAAGAGAATTTTACAAACTCGAATATTTTCTGCTGTAACTTTTTTTTAAAGATATATTGTTCACAGTAGATCAGACTATGGTGGCCGTCACACACCATTAAGTGAGGTGGGGGGAGTGAAAGTTGAGGTCATCACTCTTTATCTGCCACCAGTCTCCCGCCACCACCTGTGACGTCACTACCTAACATCAAAATATATAGCTGACACAATTCTGCCTCTTTTGTATTATTAGACTTTTATTATGACTCACGTATAAGAGTACACACATTTATGGTATAACACTGACTTGACCTCATTAACATATACTCAAAGGTTATTTGGTGTTGTGTAAGTGATATACAGTTAATGTTTGGTGCTAAATTTGAGAAGTAGACTCAGATGCCCTTCATGTAAGTGTGAATACAACGGCATCTGTACAAGCACACACCGGTGGTATAGAGAAGAGCGTAAGGGTTGTTGAACATTATTATACCGTTGGTGTTAATTTTATAAGAAAATCAGAATAAACAAGGCGTCTATTTATTTTACGATTTTCACATTGATTGGAATATAGCTAATGTGTGAGTGTGCGTGTGTGCATGCCCGCGCGCCTCAGTAGTGCTTGCCTTGGGTCTTGGAGGCGTGAGAGCAGTACTCCCTAACCAGAGGAGTGGACACACAGACCGCCTGGCGACGCTCACAGGAGATCAATGATAGACGGTGGTGTGGAAGGAGTGGTGGGGGAGACGGGGGGAGAGATGGTTTATGTCTTACAGCAGAGAACAGTGATGGTCTGTGTGAGAAGAGGCGAGAGAGACACAAACAAGTATGATGAAGAAAGAGAAGTATTAACCATGAAGTGGGAGTGTGAGGCGAGTGTGTGAAGCGGAGGGTAAGAGATCTTCCTTAAGCTCTTCCACTTAGCGTTTTTTTATGGAGTTCCTCCCGCATATTGAATTTCTATCCCATAAAATTTTTTGTCTTTTTAATATTCCATTGTGGATTGATTGCTTGACTTTACTCATTCAAAGTTATAGGTATTGAGGTTCAGGTAAGGTCTTCTTAGTTTTAACCGGTAGTAGTAGTAGTAGTAGTAGTAGTAGTAGTAGTAGTAGTAGTAGTAGTAGTAGTATATTTTTTAACTGAAATCTATCGTAGTCGTGTAGGAGGAGTCTCGTTACCACGCAGTATCAAGTCAGAGATCCTACAAATATTTAAGTCCTACAGCACATTCCTGATATCCTGAAGGCCAAGAAAAGCAAGGAATCTGGAGACCCAGTTTAAGTATTTGTAAAGGTAAACTCACTGTAAGCTCGCTGTAGCCTCCTTTAAGGGAACACATGCAACCTGTGGGAACTCTGGTGACCACTGCGGATCAAGGCCCCCGTGGTCACTGTTCCCGTGGTCACAGCCCTGTTGTCACTGCCCCTATAGTCACAGCCCCGTGGTCACAGCCCCGTGGTCACTGCCCCCATAGTCACAGCCCCCGTGGTCGCAGTACTCGTTGTCACTCCCAAGCATCAGAGTTATATAAACAAGTGACCCGCTAGATTTAAACACACACACAACTACAAATTTCACCATTTTTCTACACAACTCACAGTAGTTTGTTGTTGAACTTTCTGGTGTAGGGGAGAGGGAACTGGTATGAGAATTTGTTTAACTTGTAATATATTCATGTGCAATGTTTCCTTAAAATCTATTGGTAGTTGTTGGAAATATGTTGACAACTTCCTGGAACAGTGAGGAAGGGACGGATAACAGGCAGTCTTGGGCCCTTCCAGTTTACACATTCAAGGAAATAATTTTGAAAGGAACAAAACAAATGAATAGTAAAGATTTGAGTGATGTTACTGCCAGTCCTGATATATATACAACTAACACCTATTTTTTTCTCTTTTACAGGTAAGTACACTACCTGGGTTGGTGCTCGTTGAGGTGATAGGTGTGTCCGCGGCCGCTGCTCCTTCTGCTGTGGCGTCTCCTCACTATGGAAGGTTTGTTTCTATCTCAGTCTGGCTCTGATTCACTGACTTCTGGCCCGTGTTGTGGAGCTTCTTCTGTGTTCAATATAGATACAATAAAATGTTATAGTTGTATAGATTATACTCATAGTTATATATTATTTACGTTATTTATGTAGGTCATGATAATCAGACAATTTTAATTAAGAATTTTTTAAATTTTCGTAGTTGTAGAATCATTTAATGTTTATTTGTTTTTGCTGTTTTTGCTAATCTGTCCTGCCTAACTTCCTGATAATTATTTTCCGAACGCCGCTGTTCCTTACTTCCTCCTCGCCAGTGACCCTTGGCTCGTTTGGTACTGCCACCTGATGATTATTTTCCCCGACTCAGCTGCCAGCCTCGCGCGGCCCGGGGAGCAGCTGTTCCCAGTGATTGACCAATTCAGTGGATAGTCTTTTTTATCTCCGCCTTTGTGTAGGTATCTACTTATCTGCAAAAATCAAATCCCTGGCTAAGCGTCACAGTAAACGACACCCACACACCGCGACACAGGTATGGAAATAATGTGGGATGAATTTCAGTTTAAATTCCATAAAGTTATTAAAAAACTGCAATGATTTTACATTTTTCGGATTTGGTCGTTGGTCGGCGACATAAGCTGATTACTGATAGACACTACTACACCCACCACCCAGCCCGGGGTGTTGAGGGAGTGTTACACCCACCACCCAGCCCGGGGTGTTGAGGGAGTGTTACACCCACCACCTAGCCCGGGGTGTTGAGGGAGTGTTACACCCACCACCCAGCCCGGGGTGTTGAGGGAGTGTTACACCCACCACCCAACCCGGGGTGTTGAGGGAGTGTTACACCCACCACCCAGCCCGGGGTGTTGAGGGAGTGTTACACCCACCACCCAGCCCGGGGTGTTGGGGGAGTGTTACACCCACCACCCAGCCCGGGGTGTTGAGGGAGTGTTACACCCACCACCCAGCCCGGGGTGTTGAGGGAGTGTTACACCCACCACCCAGCCCGGGGTGTTGAGGGAGTGTTACACCCACCACCCAGCCCGGGGTGTTGAGGGAGTGTTACACCCACCACCCAGCCCGGGGTGTTGAGGGAGTGTTACACCCACCACCCAGCCCGGGGTGTTGAGGGAGTGTTACACCCACCACCCAGCCCGGGTGTTGAGGGAGTGTTACACCCACCACCCAGCCCGGGGTGTTGAGGGAGTGTTACACCCACCACCCAGCCCGGGGTGTTGAGGGAGTGTTACACCCACCACCCAGCCCGGGGTGTTGAGGGAGTGTTACACCCACCACCCAGCCCGGGGTGTTGAGGGAGTGTTACACCCACCACCCAGCCCGGGGTGTTGAGGGAGTGTTACACCCACCACCCAGCCCGGGGTGTTGAGGGAGTGTTACACCCACCACCCAGCCCGGGGTGTTGAGGGAGTGTTACACCCACCACCCAGCCCGGGGTGTTGAGGGAGTGTTACACCCACCACCCAGCCCGGGGTGTTGAGGGAGTGTTACACCCACCACCCAGCCCGGGGTGTTGAGGGAGTGTTACACCCACCACCCAGCCCGGGGTGTTGAGGGAGTGTTACACCCACCACCCAGCCCGGGGTGTTGAGGGAGTGTTACACCCACCACCCAGCCCGGGGTGTTGAGGGAGTGTTACACCCACCACCCAGCCCGGGGTGTTGAGGGAGTGTTACACCCACCACCCAACCCGGGGTGTTGAGGGAGTGTTACACCCACCACCCAGCCCGGGGTGTTGAGGGAGTGTTACACCCACCACCCAGCCCGGGGTGTTGAGGGAGTGTTACACCCACCACCCAGCCCGGGGTGTTGAGGGAGTGTTAAACCCACCACCCAGCCCGGGGTGTTGAGGGAGTGTTAAACCCACCACCCAGCCCGGGGTGTTGAGGGAGTGTTACACCCACCACCCAGCCCGGGGTGTTGAGGGAGTGTTACACCCACCACCCAGCCCGGGGTGTTGAGGGAGTGTTACACCCACCACCCAGCCCGGGGTGTTGAGGGAGTGTTACACCCACCACCCAACCCGGGGTGTTGAGGGAGTGTTACACCCACCACCCAGCCCGGGGTGGTGTATATAGTGGTGTTCACTTCCAATTGGCAGTACAGTACAGTACAGTACAGTGCGGTACAGTACAGTACAGTACAGTACAGTTCAGTGGAAGTTCCACTACTCATCATAACCGTAATTATAATACAGTGAGTTACTCCACCACTCGTCCTGGTGAGAAGTCCTAAACTTTCCCGGCAGGATCTTTACCTCTACACCTCTGTCAACATTTACTCCTACAACCACTCAGTCATTAAGGGAACAGAGATGGCCGATGAAAAGGATTATCTTAACTGAGGAGGACGACTGACTGACACACTTTACCCTCGATTTACAGAATCACCCCCCCCCCCCCCACGACACACTCAGTACCGTGTGTGTGGAGCTCTGACTCGAGGGGCACAGAAGAGGGAGCTGAGTCTTTCATGTTATTTGTTAAAGACGAAGCATAGGAAGTAGAGCAACGGAATATGATAGAAGGAAGTGGAGAAGAAAGGTCAAGGAGGAGAGAGGATGAATGAAAGGTGGAGTGGAGAGAGAGAGGAGAAAAGGAGACAAAGAGAAAATGAATGAAGAATAGTTCAGTATGTTTGTATGTATGTATATATGATTGTGTGTTCAGGAATGTATAAGCATTTGTGCATTCATTATGTGCATGAAGTATACATAGGAGAGTGTGTATACGTGAATGTAAAATTGTATATGTGTACGAAAGTGTGTGAATAATCATTGATATACTGTGGGTGTGTGGGTGTGGGTGTGGGTGTGGGTGAGTGTGTGTGGGTGTGTGTGGGTGTGGGTGTGTGTGTGTGTGTGGGTGTGTGTGTGTGGGTGTGTGTGGGTGTGGGTGTGTGTGTGTGTGTGTGGGTGTGTGTGTGTGGGTGTGTGTGGTGTGGGTGTGTGGGTGTGTGTGTGTGTGTGGGTGTAGGTGTGTGTGTGTGGGTGTGTGTGTGTGTGGGGGGGGTGTGTGTGGGTGTGTGTGGGTGTGGGTGTGTGTGTGTGTGTGTGTGGGTGTGGGTGTATGTGTGTGTGGGTGTGTGTGTGTGGGGGGGGGTGTGTGTGTGTGTGTGTGGGTGTGTGTGTGTGTGTGGGTGTGTGTGTGGGTGTGTGTGTGGGGTGTGTGTGTGTGTGTGTGTGTGTGTGTTACGGTGTAAACAATATATTATAGGGCCGTCTAGCCCCAGGTGGTCTGTATAAACAATGGCGGTCAGTGTTTACTCTGGCTCTTGTTATAATTATACTTCTGTTGTTTTTAATGTAACAGATAAACAATAGAGGAGTTTGTAAAGCTTTTTGTTATGGAGACTTTTCTTTTATTAGCGACCACTGGCACACAAACTCTTACCATTAGTGTAGTCTCTATAAGGGAATGTATGTATGTATGTATGTATGTATGTATGTATGTATGTGTATATAGTGATGTAAGTAACAAAGAAAGATTTTTATTATTATATTCAAAACAAAATCAAGAATATTATTTCCTTAAGGTTTTATGATAATATTTACGGCCCATGAAGCAGAAATATGATGGCAAATTAATTATGATTTTTCAGTTTTCTTTAGTGAGGAAAGTGACCTTGTGTCGTGTGCTAAAACAACTTTATGTTTTATGATGACTTTAATAGTAACCAAATCTATTTATCAACCCAACCCAACCCGTAAAGATTACACGTATAATCTACTCCCATGTCCTTCTGGTAATGAGGACTCCCATGTCCTACTGGTAACGAACACTCCTATGTCCTATTGGTAACGAACACTCCTATGTCTTATTGGGAACGACCATTCCCATGTCCTACTGGTAACGAGCATTTCCATGTCCTACTGGTAACGAGCACTCCCATATCCTACTAGTAACGAGCACTCCCATGTCCTACTAGTAACGAGCACTCCTATGTCCTACTAGTAACGAGCACTCCTATGTCCTACTGGTAACGAGGTCGCTTATGGCCAAGGTTTAATGAGCAGCTGGCAGCATCACCGTCAAAAGAAATAAAACATTATCTCTGTCCCTCCCATTCATTACTTCTTAGTGCATCTTTCCCTATTTATTCCCCTTGAGCTGTTTAGCATTTTTATCCGTCTTCTCCGCGTCTGATTCTGTCAGGGAATGGACCGGGGGAGAAGATGTGAGTTTATTTCTTACTGGTTGTCTGTACCGGGTTGTAGGAGAGGACCGGGATAAAGTAAGATATTGAGGATGTTAAGGTGTGTATATCATGTTCCTTGTCATCTTCCTTACTTACTTTCATCGTCACTTTCATTTCTAGCTGCACTTTTTTTCCTTATTCCTCATTATATCTCACTTTCTGATTCACGAATTTTCATCCGGGATTTTTTTTTTTAAACCTAAACTTTCACCAAAATTTATACTCATACCCTGAAATTTCCTTCTCAAAATCCTAAAGTCTCCCTCACTGGAATCTGGGAGAAATATACCAGTAAAGAAGCCAGCGATTTGTGTGTCAGTGAAAAATGTCCCTAGCAAGGCTGACAAGCGATCCTGGACCTCGCGGCTAACATTTGGGTTACATTCACCCCCAAAATATTGTGTACCAGAGTGAATGTGTTGTCTGACCCTCGTGTGTTGGTCGTCACTGTATATGGGAAAGTGTAAAAATGCAAATATTTGTTGTAGGACTGACAGAAACTACTCATTTCCCAACCTTGCCTGTGTGGGGTGCGCGCGCGTGTGTGTGTGTGTGTGCTTCGTTGGTGTTAGTGAGTTGGTGGTGTGATTATAGGGAGGGGATGAGAGAAAGTGGGAAGAGAAAATGTAAGAGAAAAAGGAGTAGAAAGACAATATTGTGACAAACCAGATAGATGCAAGAGCGACAGGGGTGAACACACTACCGTATCTTGCCACCATTAACAACATTAAATACTACACTTTTCACTTTAAATATATACAGATAATTTTTTCATTCACACTTGTTATAGATATTCATATAAATATTTATATACTGCATAGCCATGGTCTCAGTACTGGATGACTATTTTATAAAAGAGAGGTGATGCGTTCTACTGTACATAAAGTCATGATAATATTTGCCTTAGTAAAGAGGTAACACTATTCTTCAGGGGCATTACATGTTAACAATACTGTATTTTAATCTTAAGAATAATCTACTCAACAAGACATATTAAAGTTACTTACATCTTTCATATCTTTTTGGCATAAATAAAATATTACTTAAATTCTTACAATTATGCTTATCTATTCACTCTGGTTAACTACTTAAGACGTTTGTAAAAAAAAAAAAAAAAAAAAAAAAGACTCCTATTTCTTAGATCCAAATAATTTCCTCGTTTCATTGAATCTATCCAGTGAAACTCCTCCGGGCAAGGTATATAAAGTCTTGGGAATTATAGGCAAAGGATCGAACTTCCGACACCAGGAGAACAAAATGCGAGCTAAGAATCAGTCTGAAACATGAACCCAATCCATCTTGTAAACCCTGGAGAGTCATTACAGAGGTTCAGAAGTGACTCGATACTGCTTCAGGGACTGTGTGTGTGTGTGTGTACTGGAGACGTTAATAGAGAGTGTGTGTGTGTGTGTGTGTGTGTGTTAGTGTGTGTGTGTGCGCGCGTGATCGTGTACGTGTGTGTGTGTGTGCTCGCGCGCAGGAGACGTTAAAGTGTACAAGAGACATTAATAGTGCCTATGCGAGAAAAGTAAACAGTAATATTTGGTTCCACAATACACCCACACGTATGTACACCTGAATATTTTATAACCCTAACACATACAGACATAACCTTCAATGAGAGTTAATTACAATAAAAACTTCCCTAACCAGTTCATTTTCTTCTCCTCGGGGGGGGGGGGGGGCGCCAAAACTGGATGAAAAAGTCTACGGAGTTTGCCACCCACGTTTCACTATATCTTGCTTAAATTAATCACATTACTGGATATATCTGAGGAGGTATTATTTATTTTCTTATATGTGTATTTTTATGTATTTTAGTTCCTGTAATCAAAGTTTCTAAATTTAAAAACAGAATTAAGTTTTCCCCTCTCAAATATTCGCGTTTTTCTGCCATTATAGTGAAAGGCGAATAGTATTTTACATGGACTGTTCACAAAGTTGGTGGAATAAGAAGCTTTTACAGTGTGATATAACGTTGATGATCTGGATATAAAAACACAAACATATACCTTTAGAACCCATGACCCTAGGTGGCCATTGTGAGGATCCCTGGTCAAGTGATAGCGAGACCCTGAAATTGAATGACAGTGCTTAATACCTTTCCATCCCTCCCTCCTGCCTCCAACCCTTACCTCCAGCTCCTACCTCCAACCCCTACCTCCAACCCCTACCTCCACCAACACCATCACCAGAACCCCATTAGCTCTCTCTCTCTCTCTCTCTATCTATCTTTCTTTCTCTCTATCTCCTCCTCGTACATCCTTCCGTCCCCAACCACCAATACCATCAGAAAACCATTCTCTCTCTCTCTCTCTCTCTCTCTCTCTCTCTCCCCGACAGAGAGTTATAGTAAGAGAGGAAACTCGTCTTGATGAACTACTTGTGTTAATACTTTACTCTCTCTTGCGCAGTGAAGTTATGTTGATTCTTGATGAAAGTTGCAGAGACTTGTTGATTCAGTTTGTTTACTATGACGGCGGCTTGATTCTTACAGGTTATATTAATGTTGATTATGAATAGGTTATATAAATGTTATATTAATTATATTATAGGGTACAATAATACTATTTTAATTCTCCACTTTCTAAACACCTTTTTTTCTTTCTTATTTGCTTTCTCTTCTTACATTTTCTCTAAGTACCTTTTATTATGTTGTAATTTGTGAGTAAAATATTGATAAGTAAGTACAAGGGTAATATAAACAATACCTTCAGCCTTTATGGGTGTGTGTGTGACCTTTAATGCCGCGGCTGACGGGTGAATATTACAGCTCTTAAAGTCTCGCGGCACGTCAAGTAGCGATCACTTATAGGGTGAGGTGTGGCCCGCCGTGACCCTGCTCTGAGGTGCCCCACAGTGACCCAGCACTGAGGTGGCCCACAGTGACCTAGCTCTGTAAGGTGTGACTAGTTCAACACGTCACTCAGGGGCGGTGGAGTCACAACACAAAACCAAGATGAAGTTTACCTTTGTGGGATAAGAGATTTGGGATTTTCTTGACAGTGTTGTGGTCGTAAGGTCTTGAGCCACACATTTAGTTATGGGTGTACATCTTTTAAGTTAAATATAGGTTGTCTCTCGGTCTAATTGTTAGTATACAAAATTGCAATGTCAGGTGTAATCAACAACTTAAGTATAAAGGAAATCATCCATCAAAAGTTAGAGTCATTCATACGGGCCGACTTGGGTTATTATTTCTATTTATTTTAATGTAGGTTAGGTTAGGTTTATCCTTGACAACAGAAATACTGCCATGTCATTCATAGTTTACGGGTTATGTTCCCATTACCAGCGTTATACCACAGTTATACTCGGCCACTGTATATCCGTGAATAATACATAGATTAGTTGTTGATCTGGAGTTGATATAAAAGAAACTTATCCAATTATGTCAACACCATATATTGACTAAGAACGAGAGTGTAGGAAGTTTTACACAGTGTAGAAAAGTTACCCGTCTTATTTTACTTCTGCTGGGATATTAGAGGAACCTGCTCAGAATATTTGACGCAGTGTGGGTCAGCTGAGGCATTGAGCTACAGCAACAGGACACTAGGAATTATGGATAGTTTATAAAGAGACATTACAAAAACTTCCCCAGATGTTGAATTAATACTTACCATATAATCCTCGGTCAATGAAGAGTAATAAACGACCCCAACACACAGAGAGAGTAACGAGTAAACGAGTATTCATAAACTCTCAGAAAATGAACTGATAAACGAATAGGTTTTGAAAAATTTCCTGACATACGGTTTAAATTCTTTCTCTTCATATGACCTTTTCCTGTTAAATCTATTTCCTACCTCCACACGCACACTTAAAATATCGTCCCTAACTAGAACGCCCCCCAGTGAGTTTACAAAGGAGTCTTGTATGGTGGTATATTTCAGTATTGTTTGACCATCACACAAAAAAATAAAAAACACCCAAAGGTAATTGACCGTCGAAGTAAATGAATGTGGAGCTAATTGGCTGTGGGTGGGCGCAGCTCCAGCGGCGCTTGATATTTCCGCTATTTTTATTGGTTGAGGCTTTATTTTCCAACTGTTAATTGGTTGGTGGGTTTATTGGTCCTAGGGTTCATTTGTCCAAGGGTTCATAGCACTGATGGTTCATTGGTATGAGGGCCTAAGCTAAACAATGAAGCTTTGAACCAATTCATCAATGGGCAATGAACCGTTCAACCAAAGAATTATTGTATCAATAATTCATTGAATCACCTGAATATAGTGGAAATGTCCTGTTATTCAGGTTTAGGTGAACCCTTTAAGTGTACGACGGCCGAGAGAATATAGCGATCGCTTTCTATTTCCGCCCGGGGCACTCCTAGTTCATCCAGCTGTGAATAGGTATCTAATGGCTGAGTGGAATGGCGACCACACCACCTCCTCGTGCACCAAGGGCTTAGTATGCTGTATCCACATTACTTCGAGCGGGTTGTCAGGTCTATGGAACTCACTTTCACTTCCATTTTAACCAAGACTGATCTGTTGCGTCAGTCTTCATGGGTCGTGTACAATACATCAACCAGACTTATTGTAATACAGGTATAAATTCACTGCATATGTCGTACGAGATATTTAATTTACATTTTTTAATACACCATCCTACTGGCCGCTAACTGGTGCAACTGAAGGAAATGAACCATGCAGCTGTGGTCTTAGAGCGTCTCTTGCTGGTGCAACTGGGGAGCAGCAGAGTATAACTGTTGCCAGAAGTGTGGTAGTGGGCGGCAGCATGTTCTTCTGAATGAAGTGGCTTCTCCTCCTCTCAGCCCGGGTGTGAACCTTTCCGATCACGTCTCTACGGTCAGATAGGACGCGGATGGCACGCTCGGCCCAGCCACCACTTAAACTTTTTTTTCCTCTACAACCGGGATGTTTGCTTCCCACTGCACCGAGCTGCTTCTGGCTATTTGTTTTCTTTTCTTCTTTTTCTTTTGAGGAGCAACTACTAAAGTTTATATTCAGACGAAAGACGAGACCAGAGGTTTAAATTCGGCCATCTCTTTCTGGGTCCGAAAAAATACAAAACGTGAGGGTGTGGAGGGTGACCGGAGGCCAAGCTAGACACCTCACCACGATGAACGGTCAAGGTCGGGGGGAGAGATGGTCATGGAGGAAATTGAGACGTCGGGGCATCCGGCAGGAAGAACTCCGAAAATTCTGTATTAGCGGGAGCTTCTAGCTCGACCACAGTTTTCCTTCACTCCTGCTAAACGAAAAGGATCCTGCGGTAGGGTTAGGACACAGTTGTGACCATTGACAGGACAGCCGTAGTAATTTGGAGTAGATAGATGTATAAATACTAAGTATGTGTCAGGATGAAGTACTGTAAATGACAGAGTAACTTGTGAGGGAGAGAGTGTGTGCTTCCAACACCCTACAGGAATTACATATACTATACTTAGAGAATTTATGTGAATATGTTCTGCAAACTGTGCACGTATGTTTCTGGACGAGTAATGACTCCCAGGAACTGAGGGCAACTTTACGACAATACTCTGAAATACTGTGTTGTGTCGAGTGTTTTCTTCCCTGAGCTCACCGACGTGTGTCCTCTCATTCCTTAACTAATATGTTAGGTGAACACAACACGAGACCCCATAAAATAAATATCCACTATTAAACACACTTCTGACATGTTTGTTCTCTATCACACACACACACACACCCACACACACACACACACACACCCACACACACACACACACACACACACACACCTCTGTTTCACCATTTGTTTTTCAGTGTAAGAGATTTTATAGGCCTAGTGTATTGTGTATTAAGGACATACACTATAATGAAAGAGGCACAATAGACACACCTACTTTTTTTTATCATATAATTTACTTGTATATCTGAAAACAATGATAAAAAAATATAATAGGTCACCAAGCTTAATATTTTGTAAACATGTGTTGAAAATATGGCTTTTTCGTCCATTTGGGGAACACTTAGCTCACATACTGTAAACTGGACTCACAGTAAGCTATTTTTGACGTTAGCTGTCAGTTTATATGGTAAATTTGATGCTATATTCATATTACAAAGACAACTGTACTTACCTGTGCAAAGTTACAACAATATATAACTTTTTTAGGCCAAAGAGTTCAATTCTGCCAGCTTTTTACTTTATTTTTTTACAGTAAATACGAAGTTCTGAGGCTGTAATTATTTTTTACAACAGACATTTTCACACAAATCACATTAAAGCCTTGATCTATATCTGCACCGAGTATAAACAGAACCAAACTGAAAATACCGGACTTTATGAAAATATTTATTCCTTACCTTCATTATTTATACACCGAACCGATGCTCATAAAATATTGTAATGACCCATACATCCATAGCCACACTGCCAGAGTTACAGTAAAGTCGGGAGTAATGTGGTGCTCCGCCTTCTGAAGACCGGAGCCACACAATGATATCCACGGCGTCAGGTCTGAGGTGAGCACAAGGAGTTGACGCTATCATCTAGTTGCCGCCACTCACTAGCGCCTTTACGTTCAGAAATTACGTTCAAAATACTAAGAGGTTAATATTCGGGAGTGAATCAGGCATTGGGTCATTTTACTGAGGCCACACTGTTGATAAATGAAAGTTGTCCACTGGATACTTTTCATCTTGATAGGAAACAAAATAAAATATGTGAGAGTGAATCAGTCATACATATACATACATAAACAAAATCATACTCCCTTCGGTTTGGTTATGGAGGTAAACAGGTAAACAGGTAAACAGGAAGGTCTCTGTTCTTCATAGTGTTTATTCAAGATAAGATGAGAATTACCTACACAGTGGTTGCCGTCAATGTGTTCTATCACTCCTGCTCTCCTCTCTCTACACACACACTCCACGGTGAATCACTCTCAACACCTACTTACTCAGTGATGACCTAGGGCTCGAGAGTGGAGTGTGTCGGGTGTGTGGGTGGACGAGTGGGTGTGTTAATCAGGAGGAGTAGAGGGGAGGATGGAGGCATCAGTTTTCCCCTCCCCACAATCATCCTCCCTCCCACCTTTACCTCTTATCTGCGTGAGGGAGGGAGGGAGGGACGGAAGGAGGGAGGGAAGGAGGGAGGGAGGGAGGGGAGGGAGGGAGGGAGGGAGGGGAGGGAAGTGTACGTGTGCTGGTGGTGGGCAACAGTCGGGCTCTTCTGGCGCTTGGCTGGGTCGATAATTCATGAATGACTTCATGATGTGTGAGGAGGAGGAGCCTCTGTCCCTGGCGTGGGCGGAGGAGGAGAGGAGGGGATGGGTGTTAGTTTGTGTGTAAAGTGGGGAAGGTGACACTTTGTATGAGAGTGAAGAGGAAGTGTGGATATGAGTTGAGAGGTGGCGCTGTGTGTGTGTGTGTGTGTGTAAGGGTGTGTGGGTGTGTGTGGGTGTGTGTGTGGGTGTGTGTGTGTGTGTGGGTGTGTGTGTGTGTGTGTGTAAGGGTGTGTGTGTGTGTGTGTGTGTGTGTAAGGGTGTGTGTGAGTGTGTGTGTGTGTGTGTGTGTGTGTGTGTGTAAGGGTGTGTGTGAGTGTGTGTGTGTGTAAGGGTGTGTGGGTGTGTGGGTGTGTGTGTGTGTAAGGGTGTGTGTGAGTGTGTGTGTGTGTGTGTGTGTGTGTAAGGGTGTGTGTGTGTGTGTGTCTGTGTGTGTGTGTGAGAGAGGAATCAGTGTATGCGTGTGAACTGAGAATGGGGGAGGAGGAATGTGTAGAAAAGTGTGAGAGGAGAAAGGGGATAACAGTGAGTGGAGGAATTTATATGAGGAGAGACAGAGAGGCAGAAAGACAGACATACAAAAAAAAAGAGAGACAGAAAGAAAGAGACAGAGAGGGTACATGAGTGAAGTGAAGGGAGGGCAAGTGAGTGAGTGAGGTGTGGGAGTGGTTGTGTTACATTACCTGTGTGTGTGTGTGTGTGTGTGTGTGTGTGTTAGGGTGAGTGTGATTACTATGCAGGGCGGGAGATTGAGTTACAGGCAGTAATTAGGATGGGAGGCCAACATATAGTAAAAACAGGTACAGGATGACCCAGGTGGAAGCTCATTAATTGGGAATAGGTGTTTTATCAGGTGAGTAATGCACATAAAACTATCAGATGGGGTAAAATACAGGTCTGATATGTGAGAGAGAGAGAGAGAGAGAGAGAGAGAGAGAGAGAGAGAGAGCGAGAGAGAGAGATGCACAAGAGTAAGAGTTTGGCGGGCGAGAGAGTATTGATTTGTATCGCGCGGAAGGGTGTGAGAGAGAGAGAGAGAGAGAGAGAGAGAGAGAGAGAGAGAGAGAGAATGAATATAATGGTTGGGGAGAAAGAGGAATGAAGAGGATGGTGTGGGAGAAAGGGGGAGGGTGGGGGAGAAAGGAGGAGGGAGGAAAAGGGTGGCCTGCCTGCCATCACCAACCAGGGAGAAAAAACTTGGTACCACACACACCCACAGTTTAATTAACCTCTTATAACATCACCCTATCACCCCACCACCCCATCACCCCACCACCTTATCACCCCATTACCCTATCACCCAATCACCCCACCACCTTATCACCCCATTACCCTATCACCCCATCACCCCACCACCTTATCACCCCACCACCTTATCACCCCACCACCCCATTACCCTACCACCCCATCACCCCTTAGTTTGCTCTACCCTTAGCCCTGAGTTAACCTATTTACCTTCTTAATAACTCTTTGAGGAGGCGATAACCTATACAAAAGTCCATCTCACACTCAACCCAACAGAGACCGTCTTCACTTGGGGGGAGTATTGTGTGTTAGGTGAGACTTTTGTCGAGATTAAATGATTTGAAGTTGTAATTTTTGGGATAATTGTGTGTGTGTGTGTGTGTGTTTATATTTGTATGTGTAGGGGCGTGCGTGTGTGTATGTTTACATTTGTGCACTTATGTGTGTGTGTGTGTGTGATGATGATCCCAGCCTTCCATACAGCCTTCTATTGCAAAAACATTTAAACTATACAGCAACACCACCAAGACTCTTACTACAACCAACCACAGCAATAATATCACCATCATTATTGTCCACATTGTATCTTATATTTTTCTGGGTCAAATGAAATGATTCAATATCAATTTCAACTTTTCCAAGATATCCAGAAACTTTACATCAGAAGGTCTTGAGGAAAGTTAGTACATGTTATTACACTGCTATACTGAAGTGTTGAAATAGGTAGCTGGATTGTCGTCAGTTCTCTGTGGCTATATTGAGTTTGAGAGCCAATGCGTTGAGAAGTTAAGACCACTAATCACTGAAGAGATATTTATACAATACAATATTCAAACATAAAAGCTAAAATACTGTACTTATATCCTTTCTGAGACACTAAAAGGTAGTAGATGCTGTATTTTATTTACTGTATTTTAAGAATGAGATATTACAGCCAGTGTTTCTCATACTTCTGTAACAAGTTAATGACCCCGATCTGGAGGTTTATTTGAGAGTCTTATGAGATACTATTCACAGTTATGACTCTTCCCCCAGCAATAAACTATAGATCTGTACCGTCACCTGTCATAATGATCCCAACAGGTGAACGTTTATTACCTTATGGTGGGAACATCGTCTTTATGTGTGAATAAATACAATCGGGGTCCTGGTAGCGGGTTTGTGAGTATCTGGGGAATTAGGTGAAACAATCCACTTTAAGAGGAAACTATTAAATTACGTCGATATCTGTGTATATTTTCCCCATTCTCGGTAACATAATTTACTTCAGATTACCATTGTCTTTGTCAGAGCCAGGTGTTAATTATCTCAGGTATGCTAATAATGGAGAGAAAGTTATTTATACATATATACCGTAGGCAAATAGTCATAAACCTCAGTATTAGTAATGTTTTTCATGTTAATAATAATAGTTCATGTAGCCCTGGCGTTAATCCTAGGTTAATGTTTACAAATAGATATTATGTGTATTTCTTTAATTCCCTTCTAAACTAATAAACACGTGAAATAAATCCCCATAAGCCATATATTACTAAGGACTTTAATCAGTCTCTATTGACGGGGATTTTCGACTCCATTTACTCAGCTTCATTTCACTATACTGATCTGAGTGATGTATGTTTGGTTGACCACCTGAGGGATGTTTTGATTCATACGTATGTCATGACTCAGTGGTCCCAGTGTGAAGCCTGTCATGACTCAGTGGTCCCAGTGTGAAGCCTGTCATGACTCAGTGGTCCCAGTGTGAAGCCTGTCATGACTCAGTGGTCCCAGTGTGAAGCCTGTCATGACTCAGTGGTCCCAGTGTGAAGCCTGTCATGACTCAGTGGTCCCAGTGTGAAGTATGTCATGACTCAGTGGTCCCAGTGTGAAGCCTGTCATGACTCAGTGGTCCCAGTGTGAAGTATGTCATGACTCAGTGGTCCCAGTGTGAAGTATGTCATGACTCAGTGGTCCCAGTGTGAAGCCTGTCATGACTCAGTGGTCCCAGTGTGAAGCCTGTCATGACTCAGTGGTCCCAGTGTGAAGCCTGTCATGACTCAGTGGTCCCAGTGTGAAGCCTGTCATGACTCAGTGGTCCCAGTGTGAAGCCTGTCATGACTCAGTGGTCCCAGTGTGAAACCTGTCATGACTCAGTGGTCCCAGTGTGAAGCCTGTCTTGACTCAGTGGTCCCAGTGTGAAGCCTGTCATGACTCAGTGGTCCCAGTGTGCAGCCTGTCATGACTCAATGGTCCCAGTGTGCAGCCTGTTATGAATTCAATGGTCCCAGTGTGAAGCCTGTCATGAATTCAATGGTCCCAGTGTGAAGCCTGTTATGAATTCAATGGTCCCAGTGTGAAGCCTGTCTTGACTCAGTGGTCCCAGTGTGAAGCCTGTCATGACTCAATGGTCCCAGTGTGCAGCCTGTCTTGACTCAGTGGTCCCAGTGTGAAGCCTGCCTTGACTCAGTGGTCCCGGTGTGAAGCCTGTCATAACTTTATGGTCCCAACCCATAATTTAGGCAAAGTTATGATTAACATGACCCTTGTATTCATGATTTCGACATGATAATGAACCTAACATGATGGTGTAGTCCTGGGCCATAGCTCATACATAGTAATGAACCTTGCATTAGGCTACAATAATTGAACGACTCTTCTTCACTTGTAATTATGATACAGTCTGGCTGGTTAAGTTAGGTTTGGTGGGGTTAGGTTAGGTAAAGGCCACCGAGACCCTTGTAAAAAGTATGTTTTGATTCTGAATTTTTTATAACCCCGGAAATCGTGATTCTAAGCTAACCACAAACACAACCTTGACGCACTACAACTTGAACACGAGTATGACCTTTACACCGACCTGATCATGGCACACTCATGATCCTTGAGCAGTCATGACCTTTCCATTACACAGATTTAGATTACCACAGTCATAACTTTGGCACTAATACGTCATCTACCTGGCACTTATTTGCTTCGTTCCACTGTATGTATTTTACGTTACTTAATGGCACTTTAATTATTGAGTATTATTTCTAATTTAACTTTTAATAGACCTGCCTCATGACTTGGAAAATAACTCATAATTTTCATTCCCCCTTTGGATGGTATTTCATAGTACATACAATAACTCAGAAGAACATGACGTGACAAATACCTGAAAGAATTATAAAGTGAGATTAATTGATATTTCTAAACAGGTGATGAAAATTTTGTGTTATTTTAGACAAGTAAACACGTTGACTAAACTAACGAAGAATCACAAATGTCTTTAACCACGTGTTTTGTTTATGAAGTTCCATCGCCTTTACTGTCAACATGAGGCCACTCTTAACTCAGCCACATGTGTGTTTATGTAAACTTCTGTACGTACATCTGAGACCAGCTCCTTTTTGGTATATTTCCTTACTTTCCTTTGACTTTTTTATTTACCAGCGAGATATCTAATTAATTAAGAAGATCATTTGTCTGGTTACAGGTACTAAAGTCAGGTACACTCTCATATGTTTTCACCTGTCCTTACCAACAAGAACAGACGGAGTACAGCTATATGAAACCATGATCCTATATACACTTAATGATCTCCGTCGCAGCTGAAAAAAATGACGAATGTTAGAATCTGTCATCCCGAGAAGCGAATAATCTATTTTAGTCTGCCAATAATTTACAAACTGGCAGAGTGTACTGGGAGGGCCATAAACTGTGGGTGACTGACCTTACAGTTTTTTGTTCAACACTCGGCTAATTGTAAGTCGTTCCTCACCCACCGCGACACAGCCTACAGTACACTCACGGCTACACCACTTATAGTTGCGTATCTTTGTCTATTCACGTGTAGAATCTAAGCTTTTGTTAATGCTTATGTTTTTTGCTCTTTTTAGTAAAATTAGAGTAAATTAAATTAATAACTCATTGGTTTATTGTTTAATATACTTAGATGTTTTTTTTTATTTTATTCATATTATTTTTTATTGTATTATCATTTTATATTTTACGTCTGTTGATGAGAAAAGATGTGTCGAAACGTTGCCTCATAAATATTGATGAATATCCTTACGTTGGTGTTGTTGATATATCTGCCTGTGGTGTGTTGACCTAAAAATTAACCCAGAAACTAGTCTAACAGTTTCCAGATAGATCAAATTGAAACTGGTCAAGCAACATGTATATTGTTTAAAGGTTGGCTTGTACTTTATGCTGGGTCACTGGGTCACTAGGTCACGGGGTCAAAGGTCAAGGCTACTTTTACATATAAACTCTAGGCTTTGTGTGGCTATTTTTTCTTTCTCGGTTCATAGTAAATATATCCAATTATATACGACTATAATTTGTTTCTATAATTTCACTTTATTCCCTATAATTTTGTTTGAATCTCAGAAAAAATATATTTCGAGTATAATTCTCACTTTAATTTTGGGTTTGATCAGAAATATATATATTTCCTTTGTGTCTCAGTGAGGAGAATATTGCCTCTCTGGTCACTGAGGCTCTCTTGTTCCTAGTCTCACACACTGGTTGTTTTACTTACGTCTCACCTCTCTCCTCTCTTCTTTGCCTCCCTCCTCTTTTCCCCGCCTCTCTCCTCTCTTCCTTCCCTTCCTCCTCTCCTTCTTGCCTCCCTCCTGCCTTGGATTCATACTCTCGGGATATTTCTAATTTATCATTTTACCACTTACCAAATTACTTACCATCCGGGTAGTTGGTCTGTTCTCTGTTACTTTGTTGTGAAGTTTATTGTCGAGTGTTAGTACAGTAAGGAGCTGGAGAACCCGGAGAAAACCAGCAATTTTTGTTAGTGTCTCACAGGATAACAACCTTCTCACATCTGTTCCGGGACAGGACTCGAACCCTGGGCACAATGGTGGTGATACGCCACACCATTTCGTATTCTCACATAATTCTTTCCACCTAAATGTAAAAATTCTCTTTAATCTCCTCTTTGCCTAAACACACCTTCCCCCTCCTAGAACACATCTCTCAAATACTCCACACCCAGCCCCACCACACACACATCCCTCTCCTTGCATATCCTCTTAGTTGGACTCTGCTCCGACACACTCATCCTCTGATACACTCCTACAACACCTTTCACATTGACCATGGTGTTTTTATCCCCCCCACCTTCTGATAACATTCTACACTCACTCATTATCCTCTTGACAGAATCTCTCTAGACATGCTTCGCCCACTCTACCCTGCGAGGAGCCCTTATCAGACATACCTTTCCGACACACTTCTGACTCATTTACGACTCACTTCCGACACACTTGCGACACACTTCCGACACACTTCAAACCATGATACACAACCACTCATGGTCACCCTGCCCCTCTCTCTCCACTGAAATATTTCCTTCCACTCACACACACACACACTCGCCCCTCTCACACTCACAGGCCCTCTTTACATCTGAGTGTTTGAAGCCCTGTACACCCTATTATTACACACTACACATACACACTACACATACACCCTAGTCCTCTCTACACCCAAATATTTCACCCCACCCACCTACCTACCCCCCCACCCCAAACCCACCCCAACCCACCCATCCCAACCTACCCTCCCCCACCTTGGTCTTTTCTCATTTTCATTTCCCTCCTCTGTATGTGTCTTCTACTCGTGGCCAGGCAGCCTTACCTCGTCCCGCAGCCTTGGAAGTTATCAGCGGGATATTCTTGGCCCCGAAATCCGATTTGCGCTACAAATTTGGCCAGTTACTCCGATCACTACTGGGGTGGGCGGATCCTTGACGTGTGTTCGTTTACTTAGAATTTTTTTGTTTTCATTTTTGTGTTTTTAAAATTAATTGTGATTTTTTATTTCAAGATATGTGTTTACTTAAGAATGTATATAGATTGTTATTATTGAGGTTTGTATGTGTATTTTTGTTTTTGCTACATATGTGAATAATTACACATCTGCACTACCACATATCCACACGATTACTTGTCTATTCTACCACACACACACACACACCATAGCGTCCTGGTAACTAACGACTATGTAAACCTTGTAATACCACGTTATGTTTTGTCAGCTAACACGATACAACTTTTAAAAGCAACAACAAACTCTTACACCGCTATAGAGTGTGTGTGTGTGTGTGTGTGTGTGTGTGTGTGTGTGTCAGGGGCTAATATCCTCTTCCTTACATGTAGTTAATATACAAAGACAGCAGCGAGTGTATACAGGTCGACTGCTCCCGCCACACACACACACGCGGTGGTGCACAACAGAAGGACCTCAAGGAGACGACACACACACACCTTTACCACCACCACCACAAGTCGCCACACCTCCAAATATTATAAACGACCCCCATAATCACCCCCCTCCACCCCCATCCCCCTCCTTAACCCCCCCACCCCCTCCTTTAAACCAACCCCCATCCACTCCCCTACCTTAAACCACTATCCCACCCCCACCTCCTCCACCCCAACACCCACCCCCTCCCCTACCTCACCCCTCCTCCTCCACCTCCTCCTCCACCACCCCCTCCTCCTCCACCACTCCACCCCTCCTCCTCCACCACCCCACCTCCTCCTCCACTCCACCCCACCTCCTCCTCCACTCCACCCCTCCTCCACCCCTATCCCCACCCCTCCTCCTCAACCCCTATGAAACACGACTACATAACACGTAAACTCGACAGAAAAACACCATTAATGTGACCAATATACAAAGGGAAATAACAAATATCAAAGAAATTTACGAGACGTCAACTATTTATTCTTATTTTGGACTGAACTTTTTTCTTATTTATTCGTTTCTTTTTTTCCTTTGAGTTTATTTCTTCTTGGTAGTGTTGTTATTCTCTCAAAGGACGAAACAGTAGTTAGATGATGCACAAGAGGAGAGGTCGACAGTGAGTAATTTGGGGGGAGTGAAATGCCCAGTGTTGAGAGGCAGCAGTAGCAGCCTTAATGCCTCTATATACCTTGTGTTAAATCGTATTCTCAGAAGTATTGTAGTGTGAGGTGTGTGTGTGTGTGTGTGTGTGAAGCGGGAGCAGCAGGCCTGTGTACACCCTATCTTTGTATGGACATTTTAGCCTAACCTAACCTAACCTAACCTAACCTAACCTAACCTAACAATAGTGTATTAGTTTTAGCTACACAAGATAACAACGTCACTGATGGGAGTCATGTGAGTCCCCTGCTTATATATGAACGTGTGTTGTTGATGTCATTGTTGTAGATTTATAAGGTTGATCTGGCAAGGTTGTTGTCATGTGAGGCACCGCACGTGTTGCTGCTGTATTTTCTTGTTTTATTTTAGTGCCTCAATTGTTGGGGGCTATTGAGAGTAGGTCACCGGGTTATAGTCTACAACATGTAACTTACAAAACTGGTATCCAATAATGTTTATAGATTGAAAAGTTATGAGATGAAACACAAAATTAAAATTAAGGTTGGTGGTGGTGGTGGTGGTGGTGGTGGTGCTGGTGGTGGTGGTGGTGTTGGTGGTGGTGCTGGTGGTGGTGTTGGTGGCGGTGGTGGCGGCGGCTCAGTGTGTCGTGTTTTTCTCACCCTTCAGTTAGGTCGTGATTCCTACACTAGACAGCGACTTGTGAAATATTATATTGTTGTGAGGTCTTCAGGGGGCGTCGACTATATCAGGGACTTTAAGCACAATCCACTTTATCTTAGTTTCTACACAAGACAAAACTTTGAAAATTTAAGAGATAAATTCTTTCTCTTTTATGATTATTATGATGATGAATTTCTGTCTCGATAACAAAGGTCTTCAAGCACGTAAAGTAAGTTAGCTAAGACAAGCGACTTAGATGTTGTGGAGCTGCTTATAGTACTAGTCAGCCACTCTCGTCAGCTCTTGCCAAGGTTGACTGACTTCTTAAACTGGGCTGTCTAAACATTTGTAAAGTGTTAAGAGTTTTAATGGACTTTGTAGATTGTTTTACAGAGAACGTTTATTTCGGCGTCGTTCTTTTACACAGACTAATGAAAACCTAACAAATTAAGATGTTGAGAGGACTCGAGTTTTGACTTTACAGAATATTATGTTACTTATCAAAGCTGTTTCATTATTGTGTGTTGAGTCGTTAGCTGAGTAGATGAGGTTAGGAGTGATAGAGAACTAGAAACGATTACATGAACCATCAAGTATAGACTAACATATACACTGATGCTTAACCGTTCTATAGGTAAATAACAACAAGCTCCTGACACGTTAGTTCACCTTAATTAATGATCCTGTATGCGTCAGGTAACAGTCTTGGTGAGGTGTACACGGGTGTGTCCCTGACGATGGGTGGTAGACAAGTGTTCTCAGGATGTAGTCGAGTGGAAGACTTCTGAAGACTTGAGGTTGTGTCTTTAGCCTCACTCCCTCGGGCCTGAAGCATTTATTGTTCCTGAGTCAAATTCATCTGGTAACGTCCATCATTCCACAAGTCGTCACTCTGTTATCTCACTTCTTGCTCTTGTACTTTAAATGCTCCATATTGTTATTTTAATGATCTGTTTCTCCTAAAAAAAAGAAGAGTCTTTATAAACAGTGGTCTGGCATCTTCTCTACCCACCCCACACACATACATACTTGCCTTCCTCTCCATCTCGAGATAGAAAATGTGCGCGTGTTTGTAAGAGCCGCTGGTCATGCGTGACGTGTCTAAATTTGTTTTATGGCTCACAAGCTTTGGTCACTCTCAGAAGGGCCATGTATATCCTGGCTACCCATTCTGTGTTGCTTCAGTAGTTCTGCCTATCATTAAGATTTACTAGAGACTGTAAAGAGAAATTATGAATAATGTAGTAAAAGTTATCAAGTGATTTAGGAAATGTCTTGCGGTTACAGGATTTCATGTTATATTTTCACTCATGTAAACTCTCCCCTATGGCTGTGTTGTAGAGTGGCAGAAGTCAAGACCAACACATACGATAGCTCTTCTCTTTGTCATTCATTAGAGACGAATGTGTTTTACTGTAAGCCATTCGTCGCCCTCAGAGTGTTTACTGTCATTCACGTACACCGTTACCTCAGCTTTACTCCCTCACTATGAACGAGTCTGTCACCCCTATCCTTCCCTCTCCTCCAGGATCTTCCCCTCTTCCTCTTCGTATTGATGTCTCTTTACTCGCGTATGAGAGGTTCTGCTACATGACGAACAACAGGCAAAGATGAATTTCAGTCTATCCACAATGACTAAATTTTCAGCCTTTTTTTTCTCTTCAACATTTGCGTTTCCCCTTTATCATGTCTTCCTGCGAATTTTAAGAAGACAGTTTTTTGTATTGACTCTTGGAACCTTGTTTGATCTGCCTTTGATCCATGATGTTAGATGTCAAGATCATCGAAACACACATTATGTTGATCAGCGTCACTAGGCCCTGGGAGGCAGTGTATAAGCATGTTATCGACCCAGATCTTTGAAGACACGCCCGGGGTTGATTACAGTTCCTCTACCCTCCATCACTCTGAGTGGAGGTGAGGGCTGTCGTTCACTCTACGCTTGACGATGATCACATTCTCTCTCCTGCCAGTACCAGTCCTCTTAGACGATGGCTGAATACTCTTGTTACAGTTCTTGAGTCTGGGACACACACACACACACACACACAGACACACCTACCTACTGCTTACTCCAGTATAATTATTTCTCATGTTCCTTTAACTTCTTTATTCTCTTTCCTCCTTCATCTCTCGTTTCATCGTCATCCTTCCTTCCTCCTATTCCCCCTTTATCTCTCTTTCCTCCAACACCCTCCTCAACTAACTTCTTCGTCTATTCCTCCTTAACTCCATTTTCACCCCCCTGCTGTCCCCTCTTCATCTCTTCTCCTTCCACCTCCCTCTTCATCCCTCCCGCCCTCAATCCCTCTTCATCCCTCTCGCCTCAACTCCCTCTACGACCCGGTACAGCGCCATATGTGTTCACCAGTTTGGAATCTCCTCGACAGTGTTTTACCAAGGTGACGGCAGGTATCATTACACACCCTGACAAGATGCCTATAAATACAAAGTCGTATATCTCTAGGTCTTTCCCCTGTGGCCCCTGAGTCCTTGGTTATACGTCAGGTAGGATGGTCTGCACACACTGAAATGCGATCCAATGTCTACCCCTTGTCCCAGGTCTTATACATATATATATATATATTTGTGTTGACTTTCGAGTATTCGCTGCTGAAATATGATATTGAATTCACGTCCTCCGAATTCCCTGTAAAAAGAATCTGTGGATAATGTAATGCCCGCTCCTTGAGAAACTGAGACCAGCAAAAGGTCGTCTTCATTGAAAAAGGAGGACTGTAAGCGCAGTTGCAACATCTTAATGTGAACATCTTAATGCAAATATGCTTATATACTGTAGATAT